>SDVV010036260.1:0-10968 GCA_016164225.1 Gammarus roeselii
AACACAGAACATCTTTCCCTCGAATCGCCAAATGGGGGCCGTTGCTGTCCGAGTATGACTATACGATCCGGTACAAAGAAGGAAAAACTCATGTTGCTCCCGACTTTTTGTCCCGGGCACCCGTGGACAACGGCCACGAAGACGACGAAGTCCGAGCCGATGAAAAAGTTACTTGCGCTGTCTTTGTTGATGACGGACCAGAAAGCAGCGCAGACCTGACCCTCGACCGTCACTGATCAGACAAGACCAATTAGCTGACCCATTCTGAGGAAAAGTAGTGAAATTCCTGGAGGGAGACCAGTCAGATCCCCCAAATTGGGCGGTGCCGAGGAATACTTCATGTACGGTGGCATAATGTGTCGTCTCCCTCGATTTAATAGACGACACGGACGACTCAACATTCAAACGGTAGTTCCAAGGAAACTCGTGCCGATTGCGTTAAAACTTGCCCGACTCCGAGGTATCCGCTCACATGGGTTTTCTCCGAACCGTGAAAAGAGCTCGCGACCGATTCTTTTGGTTTAACATGACATCCGATACCAAGCGCTACGTCAGAAACGCAAATGACATGGTCAAATGAAAGCTCCGCTTGGCAAATTCCCAGCGGTCAGTTATCCAATGAAGCGTGTGGGTGTCGATCTGATCGAATTACCGACGAGTTACTCCGGCAACAAATATGACCTGACGATTGTTGATAATTTTTCAAAGAACGTTTCCGTTTACCAACTCCCAAACAAATTCGCTGAAGTCGTTTTCAAGGCCCTGATGCAGTTCATCGCTGAAAATGGATGTCCTCTCGAGATTGTCAGCGATCGAGGGGGGGAATTTGTAAACGAGCTTTTAAATGAAGTCCTCCAAAAATTAAAAATAATGACCAAACTAACCACTGCCTATCACCCAATGAGCAACGGTTTAACGGAAAAAATTAACTCCGTCTGTAAACGCGCTTTGAGTCACTGAACCTCTGATGACAGGTTCATCTGGGACGACAGCGTTCCCCTTGATACTCCTGCGACCAGTACCGCCTTCCAAACCAACATCAACGACGGTCCTTTCTTTCTGTTTCATTGTCGAGATGCTCACCTCCCCTTCGGAGACTTCTTCTCAAAACAACCAATCAATTACGCCAGTGATACTAACTACGCGGTTGACATGTCGCTGAGGTTAGCAAATGCTTTTAGGCAAGTAAGAAAACAGTCCAAAATAGCTCATGACAAATCAGCTCAGTATTACGACAAAACGACGAACAGCAAACACATAACACCGGGTTCTTTAGTTCTCCTACGAAATAAAAAGTCAAAATCAGAAGGCATGCAATGCTGACCCACTCAATTCCTTGGCTTGTACAGAGTACTCGAACGAAACAATGACAACTATACGATCCGTGGTGTGTACGCCAACCGCAACGTCCAGACTGTTCACGTCAATAGGTGGAAGCTGGCCCACTTACGACTTGATGACCCCTACCCGCACAACAATGGTAATGAGGTGCCGGCTAACACCGACCCCACCGCCCTCCCTGCAGTCGCGAGCGACCGTCAATCCGTTGAAGGTGATTGAATAACGGGAACTGAAACAATGCCTTGATACAATCTTAGAAGTAGCAGAAAATAGTTTCTAAGGTGTGAACATAATTTTAATTTGTAAATAGACATGGGTTGGATTCTGTTAGTCCCGTAATATGTAGTTATGAAGTTGTGTATCTAAGATTTGTCAATGACTAATTCAAGAATACAATTATACACCTCAAATTTATTCAAATAGCTCTCACGTGCACTCTAACTTATGACCATGTGAAGAATTCAATCAACATAATCGCTTGAGTAATCATGTCGATCAACAACTCAAAATTTAAGTTCAAACTCTATGTAAGAGTCAGTGAATTTTCTATCATTCTGCTGCTCAGGATCATGTCCTTGCCACTGTTCGACATGGTTACTCATGAGAACACGCATTGCAATATATTACAAATCACTAAAAACTCCCTTTGCCCTTCTCCGTCCCATGGCAGCCACACACCGGTGCTAAGCGGCGACAGACCAACAAGCCCGCGCACACGCCCTCCTCCTGACATTGGATGCCGCCATGTTGCCGGTTCCAGCTCAATGAAATTTCAAGCTGTACGGAACCAAAACAAAAACGAGAGGCACCTTCCCGCAACGGGAGGGCACATGAACGAAAAAGTGATACTAATCACCAACCACGACGAGCAGAGGTGATGCTAATCACCAACCACGACGAGCAAAGGTGATTATAATCACCACCATCCACGTAAAAGGAATACGCCCCTGCGTGTTGACAATGCGAAGCAGCTGAGATCTTCTGACACAGCGCCCGGAATAACCGTCCTCGTGAGGACCAGCGTTGATGTCTACCCATGAAGATCGACGGGTGAACCGAGAGAGAATCGGTCCCCTCCTTCAGCAAGCAACAACTCCAGCCTCATCGAAGGAAATATTCGTAGAACACACACGAAAAAAGACGCCAGGTTTCGTATCATCTGCCAGGAGGCAGTGAAATTCTCAAACATAGGGGGGTGTTACACGCTTTACATAACGGTTTATATATATTTATGTATAGTCGCTGCTTTCAGCGACTACGGGCCCTGGGTAAGATACCAAACCGCACACCACTTGACATTCCTGTACCCTCCGGCTAGAGCGACGAGACGCTCCAGAGTGTAAAAGAGTACTGTGTTTCACTGTATGTGTTTTTATGTAATTGTCCGCACTACGGACAAGTATAGTTAACAATTTTTAATATGTGTAGTACTAATAACAAGTTATTTTACTGTAGGTGTAGGATGGTTTTCGTTATACTAAATGACTATGACTCCGCCGTGTTGATATCTACATTGATACCTAGCTTTTAATCTGTACGTTATGTGCATTTCTTCAGATATCCCCCAGATTAGGTTACTCGCACGAGAACCGTCGCAAGTGTATGTCATTTGGTCCTGCCTATCAAGTGGAGAGGTCAGCATTTTTGTGCCTGCTTCAGGATAACGGTTAAAATAACTTGGGTGCCAATGGGACACAAGTAAACCAGAGGACACGCCCCTTAGCAGTTAGCAAACGGTAGAGCTGTTCTCATTGGACAATTCCAATCTCACACATTAACGCAAGGCGCCTCCCCTTTTTGAAAGATTTTGAGTGATTGGGAACAGTTAGCCAGGGGGAGAGCGGACAACCAGAGACGAACACCGGCGGCTACCGCAGAAGGACCTAAAGTTGAGTAGGCCCTTAAATCCATTTAGAGTAAAATATGTTAGGATTTCACTGACCCGTTGATTAAAGAACCGTAGCAATTGTGTGTTTTATTTTGTCTTAGCACGAATAATTCATTAGGAGGTTAATAGATATAAATGTCATAATACGTGTGCCACTCGTCGTCGTCAGCGTGATCATTCTTCGTCGTCGGCGTCTGCCACTCTTCGTCGTCAGCGTGTACTACTGTTCGTCGTCAGCGTGTAACACTCTTCGTCGTCAGCGTGTAACACTCTTCGTCGTCAGCGTTCAACACTCTTCGTCGTCAGCGTGTACCACTCTTCGTTGTAAGCGTGTACCACTTTCCGTCGTAAGCGTGTACCACTCTTCGTCGTAAGCGTGTACCACTCTTCGTCGTATTCGTGTACTACTCGTCGTCGTCAGCGTGTAACACTCTTAGTCGTAATCGTGTACCACTCTTCATCGTCAGCGTGTACCACTCTTTGTCGTCAGCGTGTACCACTCGTCGTCGTCAGCGTGTACCACTCGTCGTCAGCGTGTATCACTCTTCGTATTAGGCGTGTACCTCTCTTTGCGGTCAGCGTGTACCACTCTTTGTGGTCAGAGTGTACCACTTGTCGTCGGCAGCGTGTACCACCCTTCTTCGTAATTGTGTACCACTCTTCGTCGTAAGCATGTACTACTCTTCATCATCAGCGTGTACCACTCTTCGTCGTCAGCGTGTACCACTTTTCGTTGTCAGCGGGTACCATTCTTTGTCGTCAGCGTGTACCACACGTCGTCGTCAGCGTGTACCACTCATCGTCGTAATCGTGTACCACTCTTCGTCGTCAGCGTGTACCACTCGTCGTCGCCGGCGTGTACCACTCATCATCGTCAGCGTGTACCACTCATCGTCATCAGCGTGTACCACTCTACGTGATCAATGTGTACCACTCTACGTCATCAGCGAGAACCACTCTTCGTCATCAGCGTGAACCACTCTTCGTCGTCAGCATGTACCACTCGTCGTCGTCAGCGTGTACCACTCCTCGTCGTCAGCGTGTACCACTCTTCGTCGTCAGCTTGTATCACTCTTCGTTGTCAGCGTGTACCATTATTCGTCGTCAGCGTGTACCACTCCTCGTCGTCAGCGTGTACCACTCTTCGTCGTTAGCGTGTACCACTCGCCGTCGTCAGCGTGTACCACTCCTCGTCGTCAGCGTGTACCACTCTTCGTCGTCAGCTTGTACCACTCTTCGTCGTCAGCGTGTGCCACTCTTCGTCGTCAGCGTGTACCATTCTTCGTCGTCAGCGTGTACCATTCTTCGTCGTCAGCGTGTACCACTCTTCGTCGTCAGCGTGTTCCATTCTTCGTCGTCAACGTGTACCACTCTTCGTCGTCAGTGTGTACCATTCTTCGTCGTCAGTGTGTACCACTCTTCGTCGTCAGCGTGTACCACTCTTCGTCGTCAACGTGTACCACTCTTCGTCGTCAGCGTGTACCATTCTTTGTCGTCAGCGGGTACCACTCTTTGTTTACCAACTGGATCCCATTTGTCAAACAAGGACTCACACGCAGGACAGTGTGAATGAAAATACTATGCTCTCCATCCTTCTTCACTCCCGAGTGCGGGACAATCATACGTACGTCCTTCGCCGATAACCTTCACCCGGCTCCTCATACAATAGGCTAAGATACAGTATTTAATTACACCACCAGGGTATCTTGTCCAAGTTTACCTCAACGAAACTAGACAAAGTAATGAGAAATGTCATTGGGTTATGTATCTTGCCCAGTTAGTCTCCATGTTTCGGAATAACAAAGAGACCGGCGCTTGCACCGTCACAGCGTGCACGGTCGTTAGTTTGAGGCGAAGGCTGTGAGACGTAGACCTCCTTTGTGACTTGATTGATTAGACGTGACAGTTGCATGAGGAACAATGCAACAATCAAACTGTGAACATATATTTCAAAGCCTCACAATTCATTACTGATAAAATGTGATCAAAATTCGTGACCAAACGATCGTCTGGTAACAAAGACATTCTGAAGCTCAATAGGAAAAGATCCTTTCTTCATTTTTCAATTGATTTTAAGTGTAATGTGTCATGATTTCTTGCGATTATTGTTCTAAAAATTACATATAACAATATAAGAGTTTACAGATATCTGTTTAAGTTGGTAAGAACAGAGCCTCTACATGCTAGGTACAAGAAATGTTGAAGTTCAGAACCACGCATCCATGCATGTTGCACAAATGAAACCGCCTGTGGGAATTGGTTAAGGATCCGTAAAACATTTTAGAGTTGTTTCTTAACAGACGTGTTTATGATGAGCGAACTATTACAAGTAAACAGAACATTTTATTTTACCTCTCGGAAACAGAAGTGACACACTTCTTTATGTCTCACAAAAGACGAACAAAAACAGGTTGAGTTTGTATACAAGTTTGGTTGACGGAGCTGCTCGCGCGAGGAGGGAAAAACGCAACGAAACGAGCATGAAATCAAGGTACGAAAATGCATTAAAAGCAGCTAGCACGAGCATGTCTTGCCTAACAAACGACAAAATAACTACAAGTTATAGTGATAATACTAACAGTATCAGTTTGTGAAATATCAGGTACAAAGAGTATGTCAGCAACATCAAATTGTGAATACATCTAGCCAGATAATTTACAGCACTAGAGTAAACATTGAAAATCTGTCAAAATTTAGCAAGAAGAACACAATAGTAACGACTATCCATCCCCACACTAATCCACCCCATTACTAAGAGAATGTGATTTCAGTATTATTGCAGTCAAGGTGGCAACAACCTCTGATGGAGCCTTCCGCATCCGGCAGCTCATGAACGCCGAGCGCCTCATCTAGGCTGGGCAAGTTGTACTGCGAATTCAATATTGGTATACTGCCTGGCTGGACTCTTCAGTCCGTTCTAGGCCTACAACTACTACAAATGGCCCAAGCCATGAGACTTGTGCACACTATTTGAGTGTGAACGTTCACAAGCCTCTTGTACTACGGCTAAGCTTATACAACAGTCACTATGACTAAAGTATGAATAATAAATAAACAAGTTTATGCATACACAGATGGTATGTTATTCCTTTTCCCAATCAATTTATGCATAGTAAATCTGAGGTTGGTGAAAAGAGCAAGGTAAGAACCTGTAACAGTAATTGGAGCTGTGTGCGAGCGGTGGGAGGCATTTCACTTTCCTAGCTGAGCATACGAACAAGACTCTTGCCAAGACATGTCACGACGAGAAAGCTGACATTCGGATCTTTTATATAACAGTTAATTAGAGTGTGAATTGCTAATTCAGCTATACGCCTAATTCATTGGGTAGCAAAGAATGCGACGGTATGGTGGGGTCTATGTGAGACAGAGAGTCACTGACAAAACAAAAACATAAAACAGAAGAAATATCATTATAATATACAAAACAAACAAAAGTTTCCTCGTGCACACGCGGTTTGTGATTCTCGTGGAGCAATAAGCTCTCTGTAACGTGTCACGACAGAAGAGCAATCATGGTCGGTTTGAGGTCCGCGACCAATGTGCGTTTTATCCTGATGAAATAAGATGTTTTTATTTGACATTGATATCTTTTGCTTAGTAATTAGCATGAATTCTTTATTAAGACCCACAGCCTATTCAATTGAATAGCAAAGAAAACGACGGTATGGGTGGATCTATGTGAGTTAGAGAACCACTGGTTCTCAAATAAAAAAAAAGCGTTCATACACCAACCAGTGTGGTATTTTTGTGGCACGGTAACAGAGTACACCCCTTATGCACGAAGAAACATATATATATCTACATCGCGTATAAAACAATTGTCCTCAAAGGCACAGATAATTAATTAGAGGACCAGAACAAAGACAAATAGAAAGAGAGATCAGAGGAACATAGTATGTGAGGGTATGTTAGTGTTTTGTTGACAGGGTGGTAGTGTTGATGCTCTGAGCGAGCTGGAAAATATAGCTTTAAGTTACCAGTTTTGCGTTAATCGTCATCGATTGTTTAACTCTGCCTGCCCCTGTCTGCGAGCAAGCAATAGAGTGGTATATTTCTGCTTGAACGAAGATACTGTTGCGCAATTCTGAATGTCAGCTGGTAGCTTGTTGAAGCTCTTCGGACCTGAAATAGTGAAAGCTTTAGCCCCAGTCTCAGTTCTTCTGAACTCTGTGTCAATGTTATTTTCATTCCGCGTTGATCGTTGATGGGCCGCTTTTCGAGTTGTCAATACAACACCGTTGGAACAGGAAAGCTTGTTGTGAATTTTGAAAACTCGCATTGCTTCGCTCAGTTCTAGTCGTTCTTGGATGTTCAGCCACCCAAGTTTCTTTAGAATTGGTGTCACGTGATCGCTCTTTCTGAAATTCTCATCGTGAGCTACTTTTGCGGGAAGTTTATGCTGCGTTGAATGTGTGAGAGTAATATTTTTGCGCACTTACCCCAAATGGTGGGGCAGTAGTTTAAATGTGAAAAAATCAGAGCATTGCTTACGAGAAGTCTGAACTTGAAGTCGTTTTGTTTCTTCGTTCGACTGAGAAACATGAGTGTATCATTCGGTTTGGAGCAGAGCTTATCAACATGATGTCCAAAGGTCATATTGGGATCAAGCCACACTCCCAGACTTTTGACTTTGTTGTCAAGGGGCATTTTTGCGCCCATACAGTCAACAGCAAAATTTTCGGGAACTCTCCGTGTGTTTGTTTTGGATCCCATGATAATGCACTGTGTTTCACTTGCAATAACTTTGAGCCCATTTGAAGAATACCAATTATTTATGTTGGTCAGCGCTGTTTCTGCATCCTTCTTCAGGTTTTCTAATTCGTTTGCTAGTCTAACGAACAGCAATTGAACATCGTCCGCGTATAATGTCATTCTGGCGTTGTCGAGAGGGTTTCCACAGCTCATGTCGTTGATAAACAGAAGGAAAAGAACCGGTCCGAGAATCGATCCTTGTGGAACCCCGAAATTTACATTTCTTGGAGAAGAGGTGAAGAGGTGATCAACACGACAGACTGGGACCGCTGCCTGAGATAGCTTTCAAACCAGGGTGTTTGGATGTCTAGTTGTATCAGTTTTTGCAGCAAAATATCGAGATTTACACTATCAAATGCTTTAGAGAGATTCAGCAGCACGAGTAATGATATACTATTTTAGTCTATAGCTTATGAGAGTTCAGAAATTTTCAGTAGCGCGTCTTCAGTAGAGGTCTTCCGTCTGTATGCATACTGACATTCATTGATCAGGTTCGCCTCTTCTAGGTAGTCGAGGAGTTGACGTGCAATGCTCTTTTCCAGGATTTTTGAAGTTTCCGGTAGGAGGCTTATGGGTCTGTGATTTGAAGGGTCGTTTCCCTCCCCCTTTTTATGGGTAGCTTTGATTTTGAGGGAACATATTTGTTACAATGGATGTGTTGATGAGCAGCTGGAGATATGGCAAAATAATTTGTAACCCGTTTTTAAGGTACTGTAATGCTATTCTATCGTTCCCACAAGAATTGGTATTTTTAAGCGCGAAAATGGCCGAAGCAATTTCCAGTCTGCTTACCGGGCTCGGTGTCCACATTTGGTTGTTCTTGGTGGATGAGTCGCTATGAGATAGAACTGTGAACCGAGTTAGCTTATGCATTACCGGGGTTTCGTGAACCACCGAGAAAGTTTTGCTGTGTTCGTTCATCACCTCTTTGTATGTGTGCTTTCCAACGTTAGCGAAAAACTCATTGAATGATTCTGCTATTTCTCCTGGGTTATCATAGTTTGAGGGCTTTTTTGGTTTCCTGTGGGGCACAATGTTCCCAAGGATGTTCTAAGTCTGCTTCGTTTTTTTTTTCTGTTTTTTCTAATTCAGCAAGGTGCGCTTCTCTCTTTGTTTTGCTTATTAAGTTTTTGACGTGTTATCTCATCGGTTGGCAAACTACTCGCAAGATATTTAAAACACGCGATTCGTCGGTCAAATCCGTGCAATTTGAATCTGTGTTACTTCTATCACCATTTTTGTTAGCTTGACCTTTCAGAAAAATTTGAAAATATTCTGGGTTTTGTATTTCCTGCCTGAGTTCAGAAGTTGTCCAGCTGACTGGAGGGCGAGTTATTATTTTTTTGTAACTATTGGTGCTACAGTCTCGAGAGCTGCTGAGAACGTGTCTGCGAAAATGGCCGCTCGAATATTCAAATCTCCTAAGACGTACATGTTCTTCTTCAAAGTAGCTGATGTCTGGAGATTGGATTCTATGTGGCTGATAGACTGGTTACTGGCTTCGAGTGGCCTGTAAATGGCTCCAACAATAAAATATTTAGTTGTTCTTACTTGGACGGTAATCCAAACATCGTCCACTTTGTCTCCACATCCACCCGTTTTTAATGTTCTGTTTGTGTACTCATTTCTGGCATAAATACAGGCACCACCTCCTCTTTTAGCTCGGTCTTTTCTGAACAGTTCAAACCCATCTATCTGAATGAAGTTGCTATCTATGCTGGGTGCCAGCCATGTCTCTGTAAGGCAGAGTATATCCACTCTTCATCCCTTAGCATCAGTTTAATCTGGTCCAGCTTAGACAAGAGACTTCGCACATTTATGTGTTTTATTGTACGGGGTTCTTGTCCTTTGGTCGAGGCTTGCTTGCTTTGTCGCCCAGCTCATGAGGGGCCCGATTACAATCTAGTCGCATGTGTACGTATGCTCTGCAATGACTATTAGTTTTATTTGTGTTGTTACTGTCGATGACCGCAGTGTTGCCTGTACCGAGGTCCTGGCTTTTGGGGACGCTGTCTGGTCCCCTGGTTGATTACAGTCAAGTACTGTAATCAACTGCAAGAAAATTTCAAGACACAACAAACAAGTTCCAAGTCACATAAGCAAGCATGAAGCTGCAGCAAGCCAGCTTCAAGCATCAGCAAGCAAGCTTGCTGCAGACAGATCACTGTCTGCAAGTCTCAAGCAGCAGCAGGCCACTGTCTGCATGCCTCAAGCAGCAGCAGACCACTGTCTGCAAGCCTCAAGCAGCAGCAGGCCACTGTCTGCATGCCTCAAGCAGCAGCAGACCACTGTCTGCAAGCCTCAAGCAACAGCAGGCCACTGTCTGCAAGCCTCAAGCAACAGCAGGCCACTGTCTGCAAGCCTCAAGCAACAGCAGGCCACTGTCTGCAAGCCTCAATCAACAACAGATCACTGTCTGCAAGCCTCAATCAACAACAGATCACTGTCTGCAAGCCTCAAGCAACAGAAGGCATCTGTCTGAAAGCTTCAAGCAACAACAGGCCACTGTCTGCAAGCCTCAAGCAGCAACAGGCCACAGTCTACAATCCTCAAGTAACAACAGACCACTGTCTGCAAGCCTCAAGCAACAGCAGGCCACTGCCTGCAAGCCTCAAGCAACAGCAGGCCACTGTCTGCAAGCCTCAAGCAACAACAGGCCACTGTCTGCAAGCTTCAAGCAACAGCAGGCTACTGTCTGCAAGCTTCAAGCAACAACATGCCACTGTCTGCAAGCATCAAGCCACAACAGGCCACTGTCTGCAAGCCTCAAGCAACAGCAGGCCACTGTCTGCAAGCTTCAAACAACAGCAGGCCACTGTCTGCAAGCCTCAAGCAACAGCAGGCCACTGTCTGCAAGCCTCAAGCAACAGCAGGCCACTGTCTGCAAGCCTCAAACAACAAAAGGCCACTGTCTGCAAGCCTCAAGCAGCAGCAGGCCACTGTCTGCAAGCCTCAAGCAATAGCAGGCCACTGTCTGCAAGCCT
>SDVV010036261.1:0-10967 GCA_016164225.1 Gammarus roeselii
ATATACACATATATACATTTATTCATATTTACATATACATATAATTGAAGTGCCGAAGTTCCAACAGGAATATGTTTATTGTCCTACTGCGGGAACCTAATCGAGTTAGATATTGTTTCATCGTGTGCATATATTTATCATGTTTAATATTTACTTCAGCTTCAACACAGGCTCTCGTCAGCATTCATACGACAAGTTCTTTCTGCGACCAGCTGTGCCTCTTCTTTGTAACGACGCTCTTTGCTACCAAGGGTTCTTCAGTTTTTTTTTCGGATTGTCGTTTCCTAAGGTTTATAAATAGAACCAATCCTGCTGGCATTTGCATTCTTGGATTTTCGTTTAGCTAACATTGGCGAATGTTAGTCTTTGTTAACATCAGAGGATGCTGGTCATAGCTAACATTGGTGGATGCTAGTTACTTCTAACATTGGTAGATGCTAGTGATAGCTAACATTGGTAGATGTTAATCATAGGTCGATGTTATACATAGATAACATTTGAGGATGTTAGACATAGCTAACATTGGAGGATAATAGTCTTATCTAATATCGTCGGATGTTAGACATAGCTAACATTTGAGAATGTTAGCCATAGCTAACATTGGAGGATGTTAGTCATAGCTAACAGTGTTGGATGTTAGACATAGCTAACATTTGAGGATGTTAGCCATAGCTAACATTGGAGGATGTTTGTCATAGCTAACAGTGTTGGATGTTAGACATAGCTAATATTGAAGGATTATAGTCACAGCTAACAATGGAGGACGTTTGTCATAGCTAACACTGGTCGATGTAATTCATAGCTAACTTTCAAGGTGAACTGTGAGTCAATGTAAGCTGTGTCATATCTTATGAGAAAAATGTTGGGGATACATAGTTTCTTAAATATTGCAAATTACAATTGAAATAAATACACACCTGCCAATCAACGTTCTGAGTTGGTAATAATGACCGCCTCCACTCACCACCAAATCAAAAAAAGACACCTGCAGTTAAAACGGGACAAACATTTTATAAGTCCATCTGAAGTCAATTCACTCGCATTTGAGTTTTATTCGTGGGTAGAAAACAGATGCATGCTGTTCAACAGAGATAATGAAATATTCAGTATGATTTCCGTAGACTTGTACTGCAACCCTCGTCTGAAAACGGGTACGATTTTAATGTATATAAGATTTGATTGCGGGCAAACTCCACACATGCGTGACAAAAGTATCGATCACCGAACAGCTTAAAGGAATGTTTGAGTATGTGTATTTGCTTTGATATGGAAGTATGGGGAAATGACTTAATGTTGAGTATGTGGAATTGCTTTGATGTAGAGTATGTGTAATGGCTTTGAAATGGAAGTATGTGTAATTGCTGTGATACGGAAAAACATTAGCGTAATGATTCACGTAAATGTCTCTGACGTCAGCGATGGCAAGAGCAGACTATTGTGCTACTAAGTAACTTCTGTAATTGATCTTCTTTAAAAAAAAACATCGGTGGATCTGGAACTAAATTGTATCATGTCTTTTTTGGCCTTTTTTCGTATTTTTTCCCAATTTAGGAATCTCCCATCCGTCGCTGAAGCAATCAGCGGCGGTGTGGTATCGGTATAAATGAGGCTGCATCCAGTTATCTCAGGCAGTGTACCGGCGGAGCTCGATCCGGCAGGAGGCTAGCAAGAGGGCGCTTCTCCTCATCCCGGGTTCGCTCTGCAGCCACCACAACGTCGCGAAGTACACTCTTCGTGTTCTTTTACTAAGCACTCAGTCGAATGTAATCCGGTGATATGCATTTTTGAAACCAAATATTACAGTGACAGTATTATTTCTGAATTGAATCCACCAGAGATGATATCTCTAAGTGAAAAACTTCGATACAACGTGATTTATCTATTTTTTTCCAATTGCTAGCGAACAGGCAAGCGGCACACGCACTGTGGCCCGAGTGTCATCTGTTTGCAGGATACCGTTTGAACAATATTGCACCTTCCATCATTCGGGACTTCGGCCAAGAAAGTGGATTGTGCAGTGACAGATGTTTCTTTCAAATAACTTGCAAGTAACTGTTTGATTGAAAAAAATAGGTTAAGCTGCATAGTCCGACGGTATCATAGCTAAACGAAATGTCCAAAAAATAATTTTCCCACTGGTCAAAAAAAAAACATACAATTCGGGGTAATGTCTCGCGGCCAACTCAAGGGCGATGTTGTAAAAAAAGAAGTTGAATTACTTGAACAATCAATTGCAATCTTCCATTCATTAGTGGACGAATGAAATATTTGTGATAGTCTTGCGTTCGTCTATAGTCAAGTCATGCACCAATGCACTGGTTTTTCGGTGTGGTTAGTTAATGTTTTCTGTTCACGCCGCAGCGAGATCAGAGCATCAACTTTAAGAAGCAGCCTATTCATTGCAACAGGTCACGTGGTGCCTAGAATCTTACCGCAGACGGCCTTTAATGGCAGTGTGGGTATGCCTCTTATGTCGATGCATCTGTTCGAGTTTTTCTCTGCGTGTGTCTAGAGCGGCTGGCACTCAGAGGAGGTTCAATACTCATTGGTTGTGTGGTGAGGCAGTGTTCAAGTTTCTTATATCCCTGTTCAGGCAGCTCGATTATTAGAAAAATGAATTAGGGCAACGAAAGCGCAATGGTATCGATTTTCGCTCGTTGACATCGTCGAAAGCTGTTTTTCGTTTTTAAGTACAATTGGGACACGGTTTGACACTGTGGCCTCACAGGGACACTCTCTGACTCTGCGGCCTCACAGAGACCCGCTCTGATACTGTGATCTCCTAGGGACACAGTTGGACACTGTGGCCTCACAGGGACACGCTATGACTCAATGGCCTTACAGGGATGCGCTCTGACACTGTGACCTCACAAAGACACGCTCTGACACTGTGGTCTCACAGGGACACGCTCTATCTCTGGCCTCACAGGGACACGTTCTGATACTGTGGTCTCACAAGGACAGAGTCGGACACTGTGGCCTCACAGGGACACGCTCTGACTCTGTGTTCTCACAGGGACCCTTTCTAACACTGTGGTCTGACAGGTACACTCTCTGACACTGTGGCCTCACAGAGACCCGCTCTGACTCTGCCCCTCACAGGGACACGTCCTGATTCTGTGGTCTCACAAGGACACAGTCGGACACTGTGGCCTCACAGGGACACGCTCTGACTCTGTCACCTCACAGGGACACACTAAAACACTGTGGCCTCACAGGGAAACTATCTGACTTTGTGTCCTCACAGGGACACGCATTGACACTGTGACCTCACATGAGCACACACTGACACTGTGACCTCGCAGTCACGTGCTCTGGCACTGTGTCCTCGCAGGAACACACTTTGACACTGTGACCTCACAGGGACACACTTCAACACTCTCGCCTTATAGGGACACGCTCTGACTCTGTGACCTCACATTGACACACTCCAACACTGTGGCCTCACAGCGACACTGTCTGACTTTGTGTCCTCACAGGAACACGCATTGACACTGTGACCTCACATGAGCACGCACTGACATTGTGACCTCGCAGTCACGTGCTCTGACACTGTGTCCTTGCAGGAACACACTTTGACACTGTGACCTCACAGGGACACACTTCAACACTCTCGCCTCATAGGGACACGCTCTGACTCTGTGGCCTCACAGGGACACATTAGAACACTGTGGTCTCATTGGGATGCGCTTTGACACTGTGACCTCGCACGGACACGCTCTGACACTGTGGCCTCCTAGGGACATGTTCTAACACTGTGGCCTCACATGCACACGCTCTGACAGTGTGATCTCGCTGAGACACGCTCTGACACTGCGTCCTCGCAGCGACATGCTCTGGCAGTGTGACCTTGCAGGGACACACTCTGATACTGTGATCTCACAGGAACATGCTCTGACACTGGCCTCATTGGGACGCACTCCGACTCTGCGGCCTTACAGGGACACGCTCTGATACTGTGGCCTCACAGGGACACGCTCTGACTTTGCGCCTCACAGGAACACGTTCTGATACTGTGGTCTCACAAGGACACAGTCGGAAACTGTGACCTCACAGGGGCACGCTCTGACTCTGTGACCTCACAGGGACACGCTCTGACATATGGCCTCACATAAACACGCACTGACGCTGTGACCTCGCAGTCACGTGCTCTGGCACTGTGTCCTCGCAGGAACACACTTTGACACTGTGACCTCACAGGGACACACTTCAACACTCTGGTCTCACAGGTTCACACTCTGACTCTATGGCCTCACAGGGACACATTCGAACACTGTGGTCTCATTGACTTACGCTTTGACAATGTGACCTCGCAGGGCCACGCTCTGACACTTTGGCCTCCCAGGTACACGTTCTAACACTGAGGCCTCACATACACACACTCTTTCACTGTGACCTCGCTGAGACACGTTCTGACACTGTGACCTTGCAGCGACATGTTCTGGCAGTGTGACCTTGCATGGGCACACTCGGACACTGTGATCTCACAGGAACACGCTCTGACACTGGCCTCATAGGGACGCACTTCGACTCTGCAGCCTCACAGGGACACGCTCTGATACTATGGTCTCACAGGAACCCGCTCATGCACACGCTCTGACACTGTGACCTTGCAGCGACATGCTCTGGCACTGTGACCTCGCAGCGACACGCTCTGTCACTGTGATCTCGCAGCGACATTCTCTGGCAGTGTGACCTCACAACGACACAGTCTGACACTGTGATCTCACATTGTGGCCTCACATGCACTCGCTATGACACTGTGACCTCGCAGTGGCATGCCCTGGCAGTGTGACTTTGCAGGGACACACTCTGATACTGTGCTCTCACAAAGACACGCTCCAACACTGTTACCTCACGTGGACGCGCTCTGACACAGTGGACTTTCAGAGACAAGCTCTGACACTGTAGGCTCACAGAGACACGCTCTAACACTGCGCTCTCACAAGGACACGCACTGAAATTGTTCCCTCACGGGGACACGCTCTGACAGTGTGGCCTTGCGTTACAGGGACGCTTTCTGTAACTTGTGCCCACATTGTTGAAGAAACAATTTTTCACGCTTGTCACAGACTATGTGCTTCAAATTAGGTGCATGTGTCAAGACGAGGGGTGTCGTGGCATGAAAGGTGAGTTGCCATGCGGTGCATTAAAAAATGTGTCGGGTGGTTGTATTCAGGTTCTAGTTGAGTTATATGGAATAAAATCATCTATTATTGTTTCTGTGGAAATAGACTATTTTGAATTATGTTGAGCCCTTCACCCGAGACACTCAGTGACGATGCTAAATGCGTCTTGTACTGTGACGGCCTAACTTGTCACCCGGCAAACGAGTGAGGTGAATATGGAATAGTTGTAGTACATGGAACTGTATACCTTAAGTGTAACAAGGCTGTTTTCATCTGTAAGACGTGAATATTTATTGCATATTTTTCATGTATAGAACCAACATTTCTTCCTGTTTCCAAATTCTTTTATGAAATGGAGGTACACAACCAAAGTGACTATTGTGTTAATGTGTTTTGGGTTAAGTAGACGTAGGTGTTTGGCTTATAGAGAGGCAATGGAACAGGAAGGGACATTGTTTTCGAACAGTGTTTGAACTGGTTGTTTGATTGTTTCAAGTTTTGTTCCGGAAAGGAGTCTTGTATGAATCAAGAATTCGCTGCGACTGTTTATCGCACGTTTCGTAAATTGCGACCAACTGTTGCATGTGAGCTCATGTGAGACCACCTTTGTGAGACTACAGTATCAGAACGTGTCCCTTACTGGCCACGCAGCCAGAAGATTGTTCTTACTGGTCACACAGGCAGTAGATTGTTTTTACTGGCAAAGCAGCCAGAAGATTGTTCTTACTGGCCAAGCAGCCAGAAGATTGTTCATACTGGCCACACAGGCAGTAGATTGTTTTTACTGGCCAAGCAGCCAGAAGATTGTTCTTACTAGCCAAGCAGCCAGAAGATTGTTCTTACTGGCCACACAGGCAGAAGATTGTTCTCACTGGCCAAGCAGCCAGAAGATTGTTCTTACTGGCCACACAGGCAGTAGATTGTTTTTACTGGCCAAGCAGCCAGAAGATTGTTCTTACTAGCCAAGCAGCCAGAAGATTGTTCTTACTGGCCACACAGGCAGAAGATTGTTCTCACTGGCCAAGCAGCCAGAAGATTGTTCTTACTGGCCACACAGGCAGTAGATTGTTTTTACTGGCCAAGCAGCCAGAAGATTGTTCTTACTAGCCAAGCAGCCAGAAGATTGTTCTTACTGGCCACACAGGCAGAAGATTGTTCTCACTGGCCAAGCAGCCAGAAGATTGTTCTTACTGGCCACACAGGCAGAAGATTGTTCTTACTGGCCAAGCAGCCAGAAGATTGTTCTTACTGGCCAAGCAGCCAAAAGATTGTTCTTACTGGCTACGCAGGCAGAAGAACGTTCTTTTTGTGGATAACCTCCAGGAAGTCGAGTGCTTTTGTAGGGGATTCTTAATGCTTTTTGAGGAAATTTTTCATTATATTTGCCATCCTGTCGTATCCAGCACATTAGCAGCAAGGCTAAAATAATAATACCCGGCCAACACATCCATCAAACGCTCATAAACATAGGAACTTCCCTGCGCACGTAACATAAATTAATTGAGGTACTTTTTACCCTAAAATTTTCGATTTATTCGATCCTACACCTGAAACCATTTCCGTTTATATTTCTGGGAGCTTCAAGCTGCTCGAGTAACCCACCATTTCACCCCTCAGTTCTTTTACTTTTGCAGCTTCTCCATGGCAATTGTTCTGCCCGAAAATATTTGCAAAGGGCGAAACGAGAGATAGACGAAGGTGTGAAATTCATTGTTGTTTGAATAACATGAAGCAGTTCTACGTTTGCTGAGAAATGAAAATGAAAATACTTCGGTAAAATATTACTTTCTCCAATAAAAATAAAAAATGTATTTTCCCTTCAAGTAAAAGTTTCAATAGTTAAAGGAAACCATACGATATTTTACGTGTGGCATGCATTTGCTAAATAATGGCGTCTGGCAATCACACCCCCGTAGCAAGAAGTCGCAGTTGGCCTTAACCGCACCAATACACAGCCACCAGAGCGTTTTTTTGTATTTTGGATCTAAATTATTATGCCTAGCTTATACATACTTTGATGTATCTAATAATAAATGATTTTGAAACTTCGGGTATGGGTATGGTGAGTTTGATGGGACGATTTTCTGGTCGGCGGGAAAAAAATGTTAGGTGTTAGAATTCATCGCAGCAATAAAACTTAAATTATAACATAGATTTACAAAAAATAGATTATTATAACATGCGCAGGGGGAAAAAAATACAATTTTAAATCTTGTTTATAATTGGAAACATAAACCAACCGCACCGATCAGGTCTTTTGAGCATGTCCTCGTTTTGAGAATGTTATATTATCTGTAATTTACCGGTTTTAAAATGTCATAACAGCCTCGTAATCCGCTCGCTACAGCCACAGATGAGCCACGCCTCGCAGCCACAGTTTTAGCGCGTATTGCAGCCACAGTTGTGACGCGTCTCGCGGTCACAGTCGCGCCGCGCCGGACAGTCACAGTTGTAGCGCGTCTTGCAGCCACAGTTTTAGCGCGTCTTGCAGCCACAGTTGTGACGCGCCTCGCGGTCAAAGTTGCGCCTCGCCGGACAGTCACAGTTGTAGCGCGTCTTGCAGCCACAGTTTTAGCGCGTCTTGCAGCCACAGTTGTGCTGCGCCTCGCGGTCACAGTCATGCCGCCCTGGACAGTCACAGTTGTAGCGCGCCTCGCAGCCACAGTTTTAGCGCGTCTTGCAGTCACAGTTGTGACGCGCCTCGCGGTCACAGTCGCGCCGCGCCGGACAGTCACAGTTGTAGCGCGCCTTGCAGCCACAGTTGTAGCGCGCCTTGCAGCCACAGTTGTAGCGCGCCTTGCAGCCACAGTTGTGACGCACCTCGCGGTCACAGTCGCGCCGCGCCGGACAGTCACAGTTGTAGCGCGCCTTGCAGCCACAGTTGTAGCGCGCCTTGCAGCCACAGTTGTAGCGCGCCTTGCAGCCACAGCTGTGACGCACCTCGCGGTCACAGTCATGCCGCCCTGGACAGTCACAGTTGTAGCGCGCCTTGCAGCCACAGTTGTGAAGTGCCCTGCACTGACAGTTGATTACCAATCAACATTTGGCCGTCAAACACATTTTGTCCATCAAAAATCCAATCCTGTCTCTTCCATTAGTTTAATTGGTGCCGTAAAACCCTTTCATTTGAGATTGATAAGGTAACAACATAGCCATAGTGGTAGCGAAAGCAACAGCGACTACAGCAATAACTGCAGCAACAGCCGCAGCAACAACAGCTGCAGCAACAGCAGCAAAATAGGAGCCTCGACTGTCGTAAACCTTTTAATTTCGTTTGAAGCGGCCCTCAAAGGAGATACGCCAGCTGCCAGTCGCCAGGATTACATTTTCTATTGGTCTTTTAAGCGCAATCAAGGAAGGATAGCTCACCTGGCCCTGATGCTGACCACAGATGTTTGAAAGAAGGACAGAGACACCTGTCGCCCTGTTGGACGACCAGAGATGTTTGGATGGGTGGCAGCGGCACCTTATTAACAGCTAACCTATCAGAGATGTTTTGATGGGGAGGAAGAGGCACCTGGTACATTATTGACTGACCAGAGATGTTTTGATGAGAGACAGAGGCACCCGATGCACTGTTGAACGACCTGGTACGTTTGGAACAGAAACAAACATAACGAGCGAATTGTTGGCCGACTAAAGTTATTATTAGTGATGGAGGGGGAGACATTTGATGCACTACTGGCCCACATGAGATGTTTTGATGGAGATTGAGAGGCCCTTGGACATCGCTAGCCTATAAGAAGATCTTTTGATGGGGAACGGAGGCACTTGATGCCCTCCTGACTGGCCAAAAATGTTTTGATGGTGGGCAGTGGCACCAGTTGGACTGCTGGTCGATCAGAGATGCTTCGATGAGAGACATAGGCACCTGGTGCGCTGCTGGACGACCAGAGACGTTTTGAAGGGGAACACACGCATTGCTGGCCGATTAAAGATGTTTTGCTATAGACCGAGTCACCTGGTGCACTGCTGGCAGTGCACCAGAGAGAGGCCCATGGCGCACTGTTGGCTGATTAGAGATGTGCTGATGAGAGACAATGGAACCTGGTGCACTGCTGGTTGACCTGTGACGTATGGAAAGGGGGACAGTCGACCAGAAGGACACCAGAGATGTTTTGAAGGGTATAGGGGCACCTAGTGCACAGTTGGCAGATAAAAGATGTTATGATAGGGATAGCGGCACCGGTTTCCAGCTGGATAACACGAGATGTTTTGATGGGGCCACAAGTGCATCGGAACCTGGTGCACTGGTGCAGCAGCACCTGGTGCATTGGTGGCTGACAAGTGTTTTTTGTTGGAGGACAGATGCAACTGGCGCACCGCTGAGTGACCAGAGATTGTTTGATGGGGACAGCGGCATCTGGTGTATTGCAGACAGACCAGAAATGATTTGATAGTGATCAAAAACACATGGTTCGCTGATAGATCCCTGACGTTTTTTTATGGAGGACAGCGGCGCCAGGTGCACTGTTGACCGACCAGAGATGCTTTTATGGTGACATCAGCACCTGTTGCAATGCTGACCGACCAGAAATGTTTTGAATAAGGACCACGTCCTCTGATGAACGTGTGACCGATGATATCTGTTTTGACGGTATCTGGTGCACTACTTGCTGTCTGGCGTGGTTTTGATAGAATACAGCGGCACTTGCTGCACTGCTGGCTGACCAGAAATGCTATGATGGGAACACTACACACGTTGCTGTGCTGGAGAACTCTGGTACTGAGTGCATTGCCGGTCAACTGGCAATGTTGTGAGGGAGTTTGAACTGCCATTGACCAAGGTGTTCCCCTTCGTCGTTTAGGGATCGTTCACCGGTGATGTTTTTACTCTGTTCTTACTCGTTAATCGCTAGTGCCTAATTATATATTAAATAACTTCTAATACTTCCATGCACTTCTGACAAGATTAGTTCGCCCCAGGAGGTCCCTCTTAGATTTTTTTCCGGTGTATCCACCGAAAATATCCCTGAATGTCGGTCATAGCAAGGTCGATCGCTCTCTTCGCCACTTCTCACCCCTGCTCCTCAGATCGCCGCTACAGGAGGAGGCGAGGCAGGGGAGGAGCCCCTTTAAAGTAATCTGGCCCTCGGTGCGCTTGTTTGCACTTCGCCGAGGTGGGCCAAGACAGGGAGACCAGGGCGTAAGCAGGGTGAGGCACTGAGCTGGCAAGTCAGTGAGGGCAGCAGATCAGGGCAACTGCACACAGAATCAAGGGAACAGCGGTGAAAGAATTAGAAGATAATACCAGCACATATGGAACCTTAACCTTTCGAGGAATGTTGAGCAGCTTTGCCTACCTGAGGCAGATTGAGAGGAGAGCGGACATCTGCAACCAATAAAAGTTGAGTTGAGCGCTTAACGATGGGGAATTTGAGTGGGAATAGCTCGAAGACGTGCGAGGAAGTGATCATTTTCCCAAAGGAAACCTCTGATTGATGTACTAACTAAAGAACAAGCATAGTTTAGCCAGAACGAGGTCATTGGGAGACGAACTCTCGAGTTACGATTCAGCTATTGAAATCGCTTGCTCTACAAATCGATTAATAAATTCTGGAAGACTTGCAGCTGAACTCCTGTAGAAGTTTATAGATAACGTATTTGTTTCTGTATTCATTTTTGTTTCTACATTGCAGACTCAGAGCCATCAACTAGTCATGCAATGTAAGCACTTCAGATAACTTGCTACTGAACCCTACTCCATAAGCTTGATCAGTCTTTGATACCTGGATTCACTCCCGTCATTCAAATCGGACAGCACAGAACTTCATCAATTAGGCTCCCTTGTTATTGTATATATGTATATATATATATCTATATATATCTATATATATA
>SDVV010036262.1:0-10967 GCA_016164225.1 Gammarus roeselii
ATATATAGTATAATTCTGCACGAATTAATTATGCAGAGTGTTGAGTTTTATCTACATTTGTGAACATACCGTGTGCACTCTAAATATACTGTCATCTATGTTGTCTCCATCGTGTGTATTCGAACCGTCTTCTCTTCCATGTCTCTAGGTTCCAGCCCTTCAACCCTATTCCTTTTGGCTCTGTCGGTCATCATCCACATCCAAGCAGCCCAGGGTCGCTGCATCCTTCTTCGACGCTCAGTCCTCCTCCACAACATGGCGTACCCCTTCCCTTGGCCACGGGAGGTGACTTCCCAACCACGTTCACCCCCAGCAAGGTGATAGTTGGGGGTCCAGGTCCCACTGTTACATTGCGGCCTCCGTCGCAGCCGGAGATCGCCACGGACATCCCCACCATTACGCAGTGCGGGGACGCGACAAGACGAAGAGAAGTGATCATCAAGTCGCCTGGATTCCCGGAGAGTCCTCCAAAGAATCTACATTGCACCTACAAGATTGAGAAGATCAGCAATGACGTGTGTCAACTGAAAATTGAGGTACTCGGGTGTAATTTCAGGGCTCATATCTTAATTCGTTACTCGAAATATGTATTTCTCTTCGGAACCCCTTGATTCCAAATACTATTGGGAATGTTTTTTGTCTATCTGCAGATTCACGAACTGAAACTCGGAGGGCGAACTGACTGCGGCCGCAGCTTCTTACAAGTCGGGGCACAGCAGCGGCTTTGTGGGGTACAGCGAGGAAGCGATATAAGTGAGTGGGGCGCAGCTCGGCAGCGGCATCAGCGAAGGAGGCAGGGCGAGGCAGCGATGTTAGTGAGTGGGGCACAGCTCAGCAGCAGCATCAGCGAATGAGGCAGGGCGAGGCGGCAGCGATGTCAGTGAGTGGAGCACAGCGGTGTGGTGAGGCAGTTATATCTCACTTTTCTGGTCTCTCGACAAGCAGTAGGTGCGCCCAAGGTCAATATGTTGCGTTGAGGCTCCGGTTGAAATGAGGTCTTGGGCACAGCAATAGCAGAGATTGCATGGTTTCCTTACGATTGAGCCTAGTCTCTGGCACAGAAACAGCAGAGATAGCATTATCTCCTGACGATTGAGCCAAGTCTTGGACACAGCAACGGCAGAGATTGCTCGTTCTTGGAAGCAGGAAGGCCTTGGGACCATAGAGTTCAGACTCTGTTCCTAGTTGCATTCAAAGCGCCCAGTTTTTTCCACCCACGTACCACTCCTAATAACGAGCTTTGGACACTCAGTATTGTATAAATTCATGTGTAATTGTTCCAGTCACAAACTCCCTGTCTGTTTCATCATTGCAACAACATCCGTGAGAGGGGGACTGACGAAATGCAGTAACGTTAGTGAATTGAATTGGCGAGCGTGCCCTACGGGGGAGCACTCAATGACTTCACGTTGGAGCTCCGGTGGAAAACAGAAGAAACTACTACTACTCAATTGGCGAGATTAACTACTAAATTGGGTCTGTAGAACGGATATTTATCGATTAGTACGATAGAAACTTCAGCTGAGCTTCACCAATGGCTGTTTGATGAAAGCCCACATTCCATATTTTATAATTAGTACCTCACTTAGATGCACTGGACTCTGGTTTTGGTTTGGATAGAAATAACCTGGTTATTATTTAGCGACTTATATTTTTACCGTATTTCACAGGAACCTATCATTTCACCGACGACGTTATGGAGCTCAACTTCCACACGGGCCCTGACGAGCGAGAAGGAGGCTTCTACATCACCGTCCAGCAGACGCCATGTGGCCACTTTGAGCCTATTGGCACATTCTCTAACCTCCAGACCGTCTCTGGAGTGCAAGTGGTCACCGGTCCCAGCATATCTTTGATCACCACCCAAGTAACCACTGCACCTACTACTAAGCCCATCATCCCATCTAATTTCGGTGCGATCATAGATACCTCCGAGCACTACAACGGACACAATTATCACAGTTACCCAACGTTTCCACCCCTTCGACCAACGACCGCACCTGCAACCACTCCTTCCACTACACATTACCCACAAGATTATAATTTGATAACTCCTTCTCCTTACCCAGCTCCTCACTACCAAGATGATCAGCATTTCGTCTACTATTACGTTCCTGGGAATCAGTTTCAAAGACCAAAGCAGAGGCCCCAACAACAACTACGGCCGCAACATAAACAACCTCAGAAGCAGCAACAGGCTAAGCCAGGAAAACAACGTCCACGGCACAAACAGCCGCAAGTTGACACGGGGAAGGGGTACGGTTTCATGAATAACATGAAGTCCAAATACGAAAAAATGAAAACTATGTTTTACAAAGATGGAAATAAGAATAAAGGTTCAGTAGAGATAGAGGGTGAAGTGCACTACGTGAGGCCACGACCCAGGCGGCCAACAATCTCCTACTCTCCCGTTCCTCGCCAGTCCCGCCGACCAACTATCCCACGTCAAGTTCAGTTTACTTCAAGCCGACCACAGCGCTACCAATTCGTCCGAAACCCGTACTTTCGCCCAAGGAAAGTAGAGGAAAAGAAACCAACACCTGCGGTGCGATTTAGGTATCCCCAGGTGTATTCTCCAGCGAGCAGACCAGTGGTGACCACCAGCCAGCTACCGGGATTCAGACAACAGAACACTTTCATTGTTATTCCAACTGGCCCGGCACAGCAAGGAGTGCCCCCTGGAGACTATAACGTGGTAGCTCAGTTGCACCCCCATCAGACAATCTCAGTAAGACCATCACTCTACACGGCTGCACCACCCCCTGTTTATGCAACTACGCCGAGACCAGTCTTCTTAGCCACTCGTAGACCTACTCTTGAGTCAACTCCGAGACCAGTTATAAGAGTAACTCCTCCACAACCAATCTTAGCGGTCACCAGTCCTCGGCCCTTCGTAACTTCCACTCGAGTTCCAACTTCGTCTTCAACCATCTTCTTCCCTCCAACCCCCACACCGGCAGTGGTTAGGTACCAGAATCCTCCAGTCGTGGCAGGTTCAGGGCCTGTGGTCGGATACAACGCCTTTATCGTGACAGGAACGCCAGGCTGGGTGCATGGTAGGGCATCTGAGAATAGAGGTAAACAACTTCAGGACTCGTCCGAGGACGACCCGTTACTCGGATCAGCTTCTGTTGTATCGTCGGTGACTGCAAACGATTGCGGTCGAGTTATACACGAGAAAGAGTTCTACATCAGGAGTCCGGAATTGGTGTCACCCGACAGCATTGGCAATGACCAGAGCTACTGCACCTACACCATTGCCAAGTAAGATTTTGTCAAGAAGCCACTTTGAATTTCATCTATAATATTTTATCGAAATTCTACTTATTTTGAGTAAAACCTTTCCTTTGGTCTGGATATAATATAACCTGTTTCATTGTAGGAATTGACGTTTCCTGTGTTCCTAATTCAGGAGCGGGCCAGACCGCTGTTCGCTAGTGCTGGAGGTTCAAGACTTCAAGCAAGTTGGACAATGTGTCGATGATAACTCTCTTCGCTGTGATCCTGCCGCACATAGTGAGTAGAGGCATTGTGTGCAAATTCGTTTCCAAACAGTTTATGAATGAGGCCCAATTCAAATCAAATGGTTTATGGAAGCTCTGACCTCTATTGGGGGTTACGGTGGATATGGACATCTTAATCTAATGTAATCCATCGCAGTTCTGACCGTCAGTCTTGGTGAGCTCCCCCTCAGGGAACGAAGACGTCAATACTGATAGGTTCGCATTCCAGTGTGTGTGTTAATAACAATTGCTTGGAATTGTAGGTGTGGTACATATGCACGCAAAAACATACAGGAACAATGCTTTACAAAAAAAAAATTGATACAGTCATCTGCACAGATCTTCGTATTAGTGCTCTTCTTAATATACCTCAGTAGATTATCAGGAAGAAAAAACACTTCGATTTGAATGTCATTCAACTTTCACAGTGCCTCGTACAGGACGGTATTTTTACCGATAGTGATTATCTTTTCCCGTAGAGTAGGTTGGTGAGTTGGCTCTGTATGGGGAAAAGGGAATTTAGAGACTTGTCGAGCTGCCGCGAGTGCGTTGAACTCCATCAGTAAGTGGTTGTCCTACAGTACCTCCTGGTGGCGCGAACGGTCCCACGTCTGCGTCCATTAGATGGGTGTGAGTTATCCATGTGAATCCTGGAAATAAGGCTCTAATCAAAGCCAACCATGTGTATTCTGCGCAAAGGCGGCTTTATGGTCTCTCCTGTTGGAAATCTTGGTTTATCCATTATCCAGCTTAGGGTTTAAATGAAATCATTTTCTGTTGAGTTTGTTGCCGCGCATCGTTCCATCGGGGTATTACAGATACAGACACTAGACCACATCCCCCAGAAAGGGGGGTGGATGACGGCAGGGCGCACCTCACACCCTCATACGCTCACACTCACACAACTTAGCCCTTTTGTGCTAAAGGGTCCGGCCGGTAGCACCTCAACTTACACTCTGGGTTACGAGTGCAGTCCGAGGATCCGTCGTCAGCAGCAGGGCCTGACTGGCTTATCCCCGCTGCGTCATAATGGCCGGGCCCCCCCACCCACGACAATCCCGACAGCGGGATGCCAAGGGCGAGAAAGCACATCAGAGCAGCGCCTGTTCATTGCACGCTCTCTCGCCACCTCCACATTCATGTCTCTCCTTCCCAACGCCTGCTCCAGACCATCCATCCACCCAAACTTCGGTCTACCTATAGGCCTGCGACCACTCGCCTCCGCATTCATCACCCTTTTCACCAATCTCCCTTCATCCATCCTCTCCATGTGCCCGAACCATCTCAGTACACGAGGAATCCACTCTGTTCTCCAACTTCTTCACCATCCCTGTTCTGATTCGAACCACGTCGTTGGTGATCCGGTCTCTCAGCGTTTCTCCAGCCATGATTCTCAAACACTTCATCTCGAAAACATTCAACCTTCTTCTCTCCTCTGCTCTCACCTCCCAAGCCTCAGCTACGTAGAGTACAGTTGGGACAACAACACTCTCATACAGCCCTCTCTTTGCTTCCATCCCCAACGTCCTACTGCTCATTACACTCTTAAGTGTACCCATCACTTTACATCCCTCCTGCACTCGCGTCTTCACTTCTGTTTCCACTAGTTCAGTTTTCTCCACATGGGAGCCCAGATACTTGAAACACTGAACTTTCTCAAAGAGCTCTCCATTTAGGGTGACGCTAATTTTGCTCGCATCGACAGTCCTCGAGCATCTCACTACTTTACTCTTGTCCACGTTCACTCGAAAGCTTTCTCCTCTCACACACTCTACCAAACTCAGACACTAGCCTACATAGCTTCTCCTCCGAATCCGCAACCAGGGCCGTATCATCAGCAGCCAAGGAGACATCACGCAGCCTTGTCTCAGTCCCACTTTCACTGTGAACCAATCACTCACCTTGCTCCCCACTCTGACACATGCTCGGCTGTCAGCATAGAAACTCTGCACCGCTTTCAACAGATGTCCGCCAACTCCATACAAGGGGGTATATAATGAGGAAGCAATTTATTAAGTGTATAGTGACAAATTGATTTTGATGGGTTGACACCAGTTTAGCGAGAGACTCTGCACATATACACACACACACACACATACACACTCACATACACACATACACACATACACACATACACACATACACACATACACACATACACACATATACACATATACACACATACACACATACACACATACACACATACACACATACACACATATACACATACATACACACATACTCACATACACACATACACACATATACACATACACACATACACACATACACACATACACACATACACACATACACACATACACACATACACACATACACACATACACACATACACACACACACACACACACATTTACCCCTATTCCCTTGCGACACATTACCGGGACTGGTTCTCTATCATGAACTCTCATATAACATCATGATGGGATGAAATGTGGCAACAGAGTGGACAAAAAATGCTTTCAGTCGAACCCTCAGTTGGAGAATGGGAAACAAAGTTCACCAACAGAAAGACCAAGTTTTCATCAACCGCTTGTGCACGGGACACTCGTGGATAACTCACAACCACCTGATGGATGTCGACACAGGACCAAACGCGCACCCTTGCCCCTGTTGCCACCAAGTGGCTATCAGCGTGAAACACTTACTGATGGATTGCAACGCACTCGCGGCAGCCCGACGAGCGTTTTTAAATCCCCCGTGCAACCTACAAAGCCTACTCACGGACCCAACCTACCGTAAAAAGCTTATCACTTACGGAAAACACACCGGACTATACGAAGCTGTCTAAACCCCAAACACCTGTGCAAGTGAGGTGGTCTCCCCACCCCATTACGCACAGAAATAACAACACATTCTACGAAGATACGCGTTAACTCTTTACTCTGTCGTACGCGCTAGTACGCGAATATGCCACAATTGAAATATGTACCGACTTCATCTTGACATGACCTGAATAAACAACAGTCCCGCCCTACGGGGGAGCCTATTATGACTCACGTTGAGGCTCTGGTGGAAATGAGGCCCAAACCAAATAAAAAAAGTCAACTCTTTTGTTCCTGTACACACAAGTATGCGTACATTCCACTATCAAAACATGTATTTAATAACCCTTACAGGGTTAATATTTCCGCACACGAAGGTGTGCGAACAGAATCGATGATAGTCGTGCCCAACGGGGAGCCTGACTACCCTCGCGTTGAGGCTCCATGGGAAATGAGGCTCAAATCAAGAGCTTTGCGCAGAGGCAGTATCGTAACCAATGACTGACAACTAACTGAGTTTGAAATTAACATCGCATTCTGTTCTTCGCGTCTAAGCTCCAAAGTTCACAAGTTTCCAGGGTACAGAAACTTTTTTGCTGTATCAAAATAAGTCTGTCACCGCTCTGAGCCGAATATCGCTCCGAGACCGAATATCGTCTCGTAAAGGTCACAGTTTTTATCTAAATTGGAGAGATCGACTATCATCTCTTTAGAGCGAGAGCAATAAGGCACCTCAGAGGGATACCCCCTGGGGGTATCCCAGGCTCACCCGCCTTCCCGTGGTGTCCTCGTTATCCACCAATATTAATTTGTCCCTTTGTGTAACTACGTTTTGAGTTAGAAGATCCCTCCACCGTTCCCCCCATTCAGTTTGTAGCTACATCCCCCCCTTGGTGCACAAAGAGGTGAGCCCCCCCCTCCCCACACTGACACCGGGGCTTATGAATTTAGAATCGGAATCAATTGAAAAAAAAGCAACAAAAAAATCGGTAAAAAAAAGTGTGCAAAAAAAACAAAAATCGTTACAAAAAAATCTAGATTTAAGGTTAGTTCTAAGAACAGTTACGTTAGTGTATATATTCGTATATACAACAGAAATAAAAGTAAAGGAGGCCCCACCTTCATTACCCAGAACCCCAGGTAGAAGCCGGGGACCAAACCATAGGCAGGACCATGCCCTATCGGAGAGGGGCTGACGGCCCCTCCAGAGCGTCGCACTCAAACAAGTCTGCAAGAAAGAAAGACGAGCCCTTAAGAAGTTTCTCATCGACAGGAGACCTGACTCGGGTCGTAATCGACGACACAATTGAACGTGTCTCGAAGCTTGACGCGAATATAACCGGAATGCAGAATACCCTGGGCAAGATATGCAAAATGATAGGCTGGAAAGGACTGCCCGGTGCCCTCCAGTGAAGTGCAACTATGAATGCCCGACTGGAGGAGCTGATGAAGAGGATAGAGGCCAGGGAACCCGTAACCCGTTCGTGTGTTTCCGCCACTGCCCTTTCCTATAACATCGCTCTCCTCCCAGCCGAAACTCGTAACGCCCGAACACCAAAAAGGTGACAATACACACGATTTGATGACCACAACCTATTCAACAACGGCCCTAAATTCCCCGAACACTTGAAAATGACATTTGATGTCAATGACAGACCGGACATTTGCCCATATAAACTACGAGAAGAACTGGGCTCCATGACTGGCCGTCCAATTCTCAACATCACCGCCAGCGGTGACGATAGCTTTACCATTAAAGTAGACACAAAACTTCGAAGTGACACTATACTCTTCTGAAACAGAATATGCGAAAAACCTTGCAAAATCCTACCACACCCAGTTTTTTTCCATGAGTTCAGGCCTGATTTACATCGAGGATCTCCCGAGTGATGAAGTCGACGAATTCATCACCGGACTCGTCCAATACGAGGAATGTATAGTTGAAGCGAAAATCGCACCAAAAATCAAACCAAGAAGAAACACCACCACGGCCCTTCTGCTTAAATTCAATTGCCACACCCCACCTAACTACATAGATATACCTTTTTTTGACGCCAAAACCAAGGTTACACCCTTCGAAAGACGACCGATGCGATGCTAAAAATGCCAGAAATACGGACACACCAGCCAAAATTGTAACGGTAAAAGAAGATGCTCACACTGCTCCCAGGACGACCACGATAAGCGAGACGATCCCTTGTCGTGCCCATCTACCAAAGTAAACGGCCACCCTACGGGACACGAAGACTACCCCCAGGACAAGACTGAGAGAGAGATCCTGCAATACCAAACTGAGCACAAAGTCGGGCGACGAGAGGATGCGGCCGCGATTTGCTCCCCCCAGGCTGACCCACCCACCTAGGAGAGAAAATCAGCATCATTCCCTACCTACTTCCTCATAACGCTTGTAGATAGTGGTGCAAACAAAGTTGCCCCCCTCAATGAACCCATTCGCCATGATGAACTCGCTCTCCAAACAACTGGGAGACAGACCGATAAACATTAACCGACAGGGCAAGAAGTATCTGGCCCGCGTCGTAAATATTGAGCAAAGTAACGCTATACAAAGGTTTAACAAAATGGACAAACACAGGGTAGCTGTCGAAGTACATCCGTTCTTCAATGCTACAAGACGAAGTATATACACTTCCAACTACACTCCCAAAACTGACCTAAGGGCTTTTGCAGCAGGTTTAGCAAAGGATTATAGAATCACCAACGTTTCCCTAGCAGAATGGATTAAACCACGAAACATCCACACCACCGCGTACTAAATCACTTTCCCAGGACGTGACACACCGGAATTTATAGAAATCCCGAGCGAACAGGGAAAAACTAAAACTTACCCAGTGGCGACATGGCCTGCTATGTGCGAAAAATGCCTGAAATACGGCCACGTCATCAAATACTGCCAGTCATTCATACCGTAACGCTGTTAGAGGTGCGCCGGTGAGCATGACCGAAAGGACTGCACAGCCCACCAACCTAAATGCTACCACTGTTCATGCCTCCGTGAGGCAGGTTACCGTGACAGCCCAAAGCAGATGGACCAAAAAGCAATGACAATCATACAAAATGACCGCAGAGTCACACGAAAACAAGCCATCCAAATCTATTATGACGAAAACCCAAACTGACGTAATTTAAATTACGCCAAAGCAGTTAAATCTACTACTAAGTCTACCCCAACAGACAATATTTGTGTACAGTTGACACAAACTACTACCATGACTCCGAAATCCCTCTCCAGTACTAACAATACCACAACCAGCCCAGCGACCGCCCTCGTAATAGAAGCGGGCTCCCCAAGCAACGAATCCACCAGTGCCCAGAAAAGCACTGCGATGGATGCTGCCTCGGTTGACTACGAGGAGAGGTCCAAGAACCCGAAAAGCAAACGGCCAAGAGACGATAATTCCTCCGACGACGACCGCGGGATACGCGACACCCTTTCGCCACGAAGCAAAAAGATTAGTAGCACCCCACAAACCACAGCTCGCCTCGATCAGAGCGTTGAAAGACTTCTGACCGTTTTAACTGCAACCACACCCAGCGAAAACCAGAGTGAGGTATTCAACCCTCAGCTAACATGCCCATCACCAAAACATCTTGCAAGTGAGAACGACCATCACTTCCGCGAGGACGCCTTGAAAAGCTTCAACGAAGAACTGATACCCTAAAACACTGATCTACCTTGCATCGCACTCGACTCAAATATCTCAACGACTACTACTCAGCCCATCATAATATTTAAGAACCCGCCATAGCAGAGAAACGCGCTCGCTCAAGAAGCATACACAAAGATTGTACTCCCTCATCATCTTCCTCCTACAAGAGCACTCACAGCCGAGAACGCAGTGAGTCTAGGAGATCATGTTCTACAGAAAGCGGACGCTCATGCGAACGCTCTCGATCTAGGACACCTGCGCCTCATAGACAAGAACACCACGAACATTCCTACAAACCACGCGACCGCTCCAGACCACCAAAATCTGGGGGTGAAACTAATCCGAAATGAACAACAACACAATACTTCAGTGGAATTGCCAGGGACTTAAAAGCAAGAAAGATGAATTATTATCGTTAATCTCCACCCATAAACCTTTCGTGGTAGGCCTCCAGGAGATCTAACTCCGCGACACAGCCACCTTCTCTATCCCTCAATATGTCATACACCGTCGCGAAGGTCACAATAATGTGACTGCACACGGCGGAGTGGCACTTATGATCCATCAAAGCATACCTCACCACCTCCTCCCTCTGAGAACAGAACTCCAAAGCTGTCGCAGTGAAGATATGTATCTCAAGACCTATTGCGGTGGTATCTATGTACTCGTCACTTAACCACGACCTCACGGAGGCACTAATGACCGATCTGCTTAACCAACTGCATCATCCCGTACTCCTCCTTGGAGACTTCAACAGCTACCACGAAGTGTGGGGATGCGTGAGAACAGACCCCAGAGGAGTGATAATGGCCAACACCATAGACACTCACAACCTGGCCCTTCTTAACGACGGACAACCCACACGGATCACCTTCGAAAGTGAAACCGCCATCGATTTATCAATCTGTTCCCCTACTTTAGCTCCCCAACTCGTTTGGGGAGTCCTGCCTTCAACACATGACAGTGATCACAACCCAGTGATCATATCACTCCTTACTAACCGACAA
>SDVV010036263.1:0-10967 GCA_016164225.1 Gammarus roeselii
TAGTCTATGGTTTATAGTTTATAGTTTATAAATTATAGTTTATAGTTTATTGTTTAGAGTTTAGAGTTTAGAGTTTAGAATTTAGAGTTTAGTGTTCAGAGTTCACAGTTTAGAGTTAATAGTTTAGAGTTTAGAGTTTAGAGTTTAGAGTTTAGAGTTTAGAGTTTAGAGTTTAGAGTTTAGAGTTTAGAGTTTAGAGTTTAGAGTTTAGAGTTTAGAGTTTAGAGTTTAGAGTTAAGAGTTAAGAGTTTAGAGTTTAGAGTTTAGAATTAAGAGTTTAGAGTTTAGAGTTTAGAGTTTAGAGTTTAGAGTTTAAAGTTCAGAGTTCAGAGTTCAGAGTTCTGAGTTCAGAATATATTGTTTATAGTTTATAGTTTATAGTTTGTAGTTTATAGTTTATAGTTTATAGTTTAAAGTTTTTAGTTTTGAGTTTATAGTTTATAGTTTATTGTTTATAGTTTATAGTTAATAGCTTATAGTTTATAGTTCATAGTTTATAGTGTATAGTTTATAGTTTATAGTTTATAGTTTATAGCTTATAGTTTATAGTTTAAAGTGAAAAGTTTATAGTTTATAGCTTATAGCTCCTAGCTTATAGCTTATAGCTTATAGTTTATGGTTTATAGTTTATAGTTTATAGTTTATAGTTTTTAGTTTATAGTTTATAGGTTATAGTTTATAGTTTATAGTTTATAGTTCATAGTTTATAGTTTATAGTTTATAGTTTATAGTTTATAGGTTATAGCTTTCAGTTTATAGTTTATAGTTTATAGTTTATAGTTTATAGTATAAAAATTTTAGTGTTTAGTTTATAGTTTATAGTTTATAGTTTATAGTTTATAGTTTATAGTTTATAGTTTATAGATTATAGCTTATAGTTTATAGTTTACAGTTTATAGTTTTACTTCATAGCTTATAATTTACAGTTTACAGTTTATAGTTCATAGTTTATAGTTTATAGTTTGTAGTTTATAGTTTATAGTTTCTTGTTTATAGTTTGTATTTTCTAGCTTATAGTTTAGAGTTTTTAATTCATAGTTTATAGTTCATAGTTCATAGTTTATAGTTTATAGTTTATTGTTTATAGTTTATGGTTTTTTGTTTTTATTTTTAATTTTTTAGTTTTTAGTTTATAAAATAGAGTTTAGAGTTTACAAATTATAATTTCTAGTTTATAGTTTATAGTTTTTAGTTTCTAGTTTCTAGTTTCTAGTTTACAGTTTAAAGTTTACAGTTTATAGTTTATAGTTTATAGTTCATAGTTTATAGTTTATAGTTTATAGTTTATAGTTCATAGTTTATAGTTTATAGTTTATAGTTTATAGTTTGTAGTTTAGAGTTTGTAGTTTATAGCTTATAATTTATAGTTTATAATTTAGGGTTTATAGTTTATAGTTTGTAGTTAATAGCTTATAGTTTATAGTTGATAACTTATAGTTTATAGCTTATAGTTTATATATAGTTTGTAGGTGAATGTTTATTGTTTATTGATAATAGTTCATATTTTATAGTTTAAAGTATAAAGTATATAGTTTATAATTTATTGTTTATAGGTTATAGCTTACAGTATATAGTTTATAGTTTATAGTTTATAGTTTATAGTTTATAGTTTATAGTTCATAGTATAAAAATTTTAGTTTTTAGTTTATAGTTTATAGTTTATAAATTATAGTTTATAGTTTATAGCTTATAGCTTATAGTTTATAGTTTACAGTTTATAGTTTTTACTTCATAGTTTATAATTTACACTTTACAGTTTATAGTTCATAGTTTATAGTTTATAGTTTGTAGTTTAAAGCTTATAGTTTATAGTTTATAGTTTATAGTTTAAAGTTTATAGTTTATAGTGTATAGTTTATAGTTTATAGTTTATAGTTTATAGTTTATAGTTTATAGTTTATAGTTTATAGTTTATCGTTTATAGTTTATAGTTTAAACTTTATAGTTTATAGTTTATAGTTTATAGTTTATAGTTTATAGTTTATAGTTTATAGTTTATAGTCTATAGTTCATCGTTCATAGTTCATAGTTTATAGTTTAGAGCTTATAGTTTATAGTTTTAGTTTTTAATTTATAGTTTATAGTTTATAGTTTATAGTTTATAGTTTATAGTTTATAGTTTATAGTTTATAGTTTATAGTTTATAGTTTCTTGTTTATAGTTTGTAGTTTGTAGTTTATAGCTTATAGTTTAGAGTTTATAATTCATAGTTCATAGTTCATAGTTCAAAGTTTATAGTTTATAGTTTATTGTTTATAGTTTATGGTTTTTAGTTTTTAGTTTTTAGTTTTTAGTTTTTAGTTTATAGTATATAGTTTATAGTTTATAGTTTATAATTTATAGTTCATAGTTTATAGTTTATAGTTCATAGTTTATGGTTTATAGTTTATAATTTATAGTTTATATCCTATAGTTTGTAGGTGAAAGTTTATAGTTTATTGTTAATAGTTTATATTCTATAGTTTATAGTTTATAGTTTATAGTTTATAGTTTATAGTTTCTAATTTCTAGTTTTTAGTTTATAGTTTATAGTTTCTAGTTTCTAGTTTACAGTTTAAAGTTTACAGTTTATAGTTTATAGTTTATAGTTCATAGTTTATAGTTTATTGTTCATTGTTTATAGTTTTTAGTTTAGAGTTTAGAGTTTAGAGTTCAGAGTTTGGAATTTATAGTTTAGAGTTTAGAGTTTATTATTTATAGTTTATAGTTTATAGTTTTTAGTTTTTAGTTTATAGCTCATAGCTTATAGTTTATAGTTGACAGTTTATAGTTTTTAGTTTATAGTTTTAACTTACAGCTTACAGTTTATAGTTCATAGTTTATAGTTTGTAGTTTGTAGTTTGTAGTTTGTAGTTTATAGTTTATAGTTTATAGTTTATAGGTTAAAACTTATAGTTTGTAGTTTATAGTTTATAGCTTATAGTTTTTTGTTTATAGTTACCGTTTATAGTTTATAGTTTATAGTTTATAGTTTTTAGTTTATAGTTCACAGTTCATAGTTTATAGTTCATAATTTATAGTTCATAGTATATAGTTTATAGGTCATAGTTTATAGTTTATAGTTTATAGTTTATAGTTTATAGTTAATAGTTTATAGTTTAGAGTTTATAGTTTAGAGTTCATAATTTATAGTCTATGGTTTATAGTGTATCGTTTATAAATTATAGTTTATAGTTTATAGTTTAGAGTTTGAAGTTTAGAATTTAGAGTTTAGTGTTTAGAGTTCACAGTTTAGAGTTAATAGTTTAGAGTTTAGAGTTTAGAGTTAAGAGTTTAGAGTTAATAGTTTAGAGTTTAGAGTTTAGAGTTTAGAGTTTAGAGTTTGGAGTTTAGAGTTCAGAGTTTGGAGCTTAGAGTTTAGAGTTTATAGTTCATAGTTTATAGTTTATAGTATATAGTTTATAGTTCATAGTTTATAGTTTATAGTTTATAGTTTGTAGTTTATAGTTTGTAGTTTATAGCTTATAATTTATAGTTTATAATTTAAAGTTTATAGTTTATAGTTTGTAGTTAATAGCTTATAGTTTATAGTTGATAGCTTATAGTTTATAGCTTATAGTTTATATATAGTTTGTAGATGAATGTTTATTGTTTATTGATAATAGTTCATATTTTATAGTTTAAAGTATAAAGTATATAGTTTATAATTTATTGTTTATAGGTTATAGACTACAGTTTATAGTTTATAGTTTATAGTTTATAGTTTATAGTTTATAGTTTATAGTATAAAAATTTTAGTTTTTAGTTTATTGTTTATAGTTTATAAAATATAGTTTATAGTTTATAGCTTATAGCTTATAGTTTATAGTTTACAGTTTATAGTTTTTACTTCATAGTTTATAATTTACAGTTTACAGTTTATTGTTCATAGTTTATAGTTTATAGTTTGTAGTTTAAAGCTTATAGTTTATAGTTTATAGTTTATAGTTTAAAGCTTATAGTTTATAGTGTATAGTTTATAGTTTATAGTTTATAGTTTATAGTTTATCGTTTATAGTTTATAGTATAAACTTTATAGTTTATAGTTTATAGTTTATAGTTTATAGTTTATAGTTTATAGTTTATAGTCTATAGTTCATCGTTCATAGTTCATAGTTTATAGTTTAGAGCTTATAGTTTATAGTTTTAGTTTTTGATTTATAGTTTATAGTTTATAGTTTATAGTTTATAGTTTATAGTTTATAGTTTATAGTTTATAGTTTATAGTTTATAGTTTATAGTTTATAGTTTATAGTTTATAGTTTATAGTTTTTTGTTTATAGTTTGTAGTTTGTAGTTTATAGCTTATAGTTTAGAGTTTATAATTCATAGTTTATAGTTCATAGTTCATAGTTTATAGTTTATTGTTTATTGTTTATAGTTTATGGTTTTTAGTTTTTAGTTTTTAGTTTTTAGTTTTTAGTTTATAGTATTGAGTATAGAGTTTACAGATTATAATTTATAGTTCATAGTTTATAGTTTAGAGTTTATAGTTTATAGCTTATAGTTTATATCCTATAGGTTGTAGGTGAAAGTTTATAGTTTATTGTTAATAGTTTATATTCTATAAATTAAAATTTATAGTTAATAGTTTATAGTTTATAGGTTATAGTTTACAGTTTATAGTTTATAGTTTATAGTTTATAGTTTATAGTTTATAGTTTATAGTTTATAGTTTATAGTTTATAGTTTATAGTTTATAGTTTACAGTTTATAGTTTATAGTTTATTGTTTATAGTTTATAAATTATAGTTCATAGTTTATAGTTTATATTTTATTGTTTATTGTTTATTGTTTATAGTTTATAGTTTATAGTTTATAGTTTATAGTTTATAGTTTATAGTTTATAGTTTATAGTTCATAGTTTAACGTTTATAGTTTATAGTTTATAGTTTATAGTTTATAGTTTATGGTTTATAGTTTATAGTTCATAGTTTATGGTTTATAGTTTATAATTTATAGTTTATAGTTTATAGTTTGTAGTTTATAGTTTATAGTTTATAGTTTATAGTTTATAGTTTATAGTTTATAGTTTATAGTTTCTAATTTCTAGTTTTTTGTTTCTAGTTTCTAGTTTCTAGTTTCTAGTTTACAGTTTAAGGTTTACAGTTTATAGTTTATAGTTTATAGTTCATAGTTTATAGTTTATTGTTCATTGTTTATAGTTTTTAGTTTAGAGTTTAGAGTTTAGAGTTCAGAGTTTGGAATTTATAGTTTAGAGTTTAGAGTTTAGAGTTTATTATTTATAGTTTATAGTTTATAGTTTTTAGTTTTTAGTTTATAGCTTATAGCTTATAGTTTATAGTTGACAGTTTATAGTTTTTAGTTTATAGTTTTAACTTACAGTTTACAGTTTATAGTTCATAGTTTATAGTTTGTAGTTTGTAGTTTGTAGTTTGTAGTTTATAGTTTATAGTTTATAGTTTATAGGTTAAAACTTATAGTTTGTAGTTTATAGTTTATAGCTTATAGTTTATTGTTTATAGTTACCGTTTATAGTTTATAGTTTATAGTTTATAGTTTTTAGTTTATAGTTCACAGTTCATAGTTTATAGTTCATAATTTATAGTTCATAGTATATAGTTTATAGGTCATAGTTTAGAGTTTATAGTTTATAGTTAATAGTTTATAGTTTAGAGTTTATAGTTTAGAGTTTATAATTTATAGTCTATGGTTTATAGTTTATCGTTTATAAATTATAGTTTATAATTTATAGTTTAGAGTTTGAAGTTTAGAATTTAGAGTTAAGTGTTTAGAGTTCACAGTTTAGAGTTAAGAGTTTAGAGTTTAGAGTTTAGAGTTTAGAGTTAAGAGTTTAGAGTTAATAGTTTAGAGTTTAGAGTTTAGAGTTTAGAGTTTAGAGTTTAGAGTTTGGAGTTTAGAGTTTAGAGTTTAGAGTTCATAGTTTGGAGCTTAGAGTTTAGAGTTTAGAGTTTAGAGTTTAGAGTTTAAAGTTCAGTGTTCAGAGTTCAGAGTTCAGAATATATAGTTTATAGTTTATAGTTTATAGTTATAGTTTATAGTTTATAGCTTATAGTTTATAGTTTATAGTTTAAATTTTTAGTTTTGAGTTTATAGTTTATAGTTCATAGTTTATAGTTTTTATTTTATAGTTATAGTTAATAGCTTATAGTTTATAGTTTATTGTTTATAGTTTATAGTTTATAGTGTATAGTTTATAGTTTAGAGTTTAGAGTTTATAGTTTATAGTTTATAGTTTATAGTTTAAAGTTTAAAGTTTATAGTTTATACTTTATAGCTTTTAGCCTAAAGCTTATAGCTTATAGCTCATAGCTTATAGTTTATAGTTAACAGTTTATAGTTTATAGTTCATAGTTTATAATTTATAGTTTATAGTTTGTAGTTAGCAGATTATAGTTTATAGTTTATAGTTTATAGTTTATAGTTTATAGTTTATAGTTTTTAGTTTGTAAGGTATAGTTTATTGTTTATATTTTATTGTTTATAGTTAGTAGTTTGTGGTTTAAAAATTATAGTTCATAGTTTATAGTATATAGTTTAGAGTTTAGAGTTTAGTGTTCAGAGTTTAGAGTTTACAGTTCAGAGTTAACAGTTAAGAGTATAGAAATTAGAGTTTAGAGTTTAAAGTTTAGAGTTTAGAGTTCAGAGTTTAGAGTTTAGAGAATTCGAGTTTGAAATTAGAGTTCTGAGCTCAGAGTTCAGAGTTCAGAGTTAATAGTTTATAGTTTATAGTTTATAGTTTAAAGGTTTTAGTTTTTAGTTCATAGTTTATAGTTTATAGTTTATAGTTTATAGTTTATAGTTTATAGTTAATAGCTTATAGTTTATAGTTCATGGTTTATAGTTTATAGTTTATAGTTTAGTTTATAGTTTATAGTTTATAGTTTATAGTTTATAGTTTATAGTTTAGAGTTTATAGTTAATGGTTCATAGTTCAAATTTTATAGGATATAGTTTATAGCTTATAGCTTATAGCTCATAGCTTATAGTTAATAGCTTATAGCTTATAGTTTATAGTTTATAGTTTATAGTTTATAGTTTATAGTTTATAGTGTATAGTTTATAGTTTATAGTTTATAGTTTATAGTTCATAGTTTATAGTTCATAGTTTATAGTTTATAGTTTATAGTTTATAGTTTATAGTTTATAGTTTATAGTTTATAGTTTGTAGCTTTTAGTTTATAGCTTGTAGTTTATAATTTATAATTTATAGTTTATAGTTTATAGTTAACAGGTTATAGTTTATAGTTGATAGCTTAGAGTTTATAGCTTATAGTTTATAGATAGTTTGTAGGTGAAAGTTTATTGTTTATTGTTAATATTTCATTTTTTATAGTTTAAAGTTTATAGTTTATAGTTTATTGGTATATAGTTGACAGTTTATAGTTTTTAGTTCATAGTTTATAATTTACAGTTTACAGTTTATAGTTCATAGTTTATAGTTTGTAGTTTGTAGTTTGTAGTTTGTAGTTTGTAGTTTGTAGTTTATAGTTTATAGTTTATAGTTTAAAACTTATAGTTTGTAGTTTATAGTTTATAGCTTATAGTTTATTGTTTATAGTTACAGTTTATAGTTTATAGTTTATAGTTTATAATTTATAGTTTGTAGTTTATAGTTCACAGTTCATAGTTAAAAGTTTATAATTTATAGTTCATAGTTTACAGTTTATAGGTCATAGTTTATAGTTTATAGTTTATAGTTAATAGTTTATAGTTTATAGTTTATAGTTTATAGTTTATAGTCAATGGTTTATAGTTTATAGTTTATAAATTATAGTTTATAGTTTAGAGTTTAGAGTTTAGAGTTTAGAGTTTACGGTTCAGAGTTTACAGGTAAGAGTATAGAAATTAGAGTTTAGACGTTATAGTTTATAGTTTAGAGTATAGAGTTTAGAGTTTAGAGAATTAGAGTAAGAAGTTTAGAGTTCTGAGGTCAGAGTTCAGAGTTCAGAGTTTATAATTTATAGTTTATAGTTTATAGTTTATAGTTTATAGTTTATAGTTTATAGTTTAAAGGTTTTAGTTTTTAGTTTATAGTTTATAGTTTATAGTTTATAGTTTATAGTTTATAGTTTATAGTTTATAGTTTATAGTTTATAGTTTATAGCTTATAGTTTATAGTTCAAGTCTATAGTTTATAGTTTAAAGTTTTTAGCTTTTAGTTTTTAGTTTATAGTTTATAGTTTATAGTTTATAGTTTATAGTTTATAGTTTATAGTTTATAGTTTATAGTTCATAGTTTATAGCTCATAGCTTATAGTTTATAGTTTACAAATTATAGTTTTTAGTTCATAGTTTATAATTTACAGTTTACAGTTTATAGTTCATAGTTTATTGTTTATAGTTTGTAGTTGATAGTTTATAGTTTATAGTTTATAGTTTATAGTTTATAGTTTAAAGTTTATAGTTTATAGTTTATAGTTTATGGTTTTTAGTTTATAGTTTATAGTTCATAGTTCATAGTTTTAGTTTACAGCTTATAACTTATAATTTATAGTTTATAGTTTATAGTTTTTAGTTTATAGTTTCTTGTTTATAGTTAGTAGTTTGTAGTTTAAATTTTTTAGTTTATAGTTTATAGTATATAGTTTAGAGTTTAGAGTTTAGAGTTCAGAGTTTAGAGTTTACAGTTCAGAGTTAACAGTTAAGAGTATAGAAATTAGAGTTTAGAGTTTAAAGTTTAGAGTTTAGAGTTCAGAGTTTAGAGTTTAGAGAATTGGAGTTTGAAATTAGAGTTCTGAGCTCAGAGTTCAGAGTTCAGAGTTAATAGTTTATAGTTTATAGATTATAGTTTAAAGGTTTTAGTTTTTAGTTCATAGTTTATAGTTTATAGTTTATAGTTTATAGTTTATAGTTAATAGCTTATAGTTTATAGTTTATAGTTCATGGTTTATAGTTTATAGTTTATAGTTTACAGTTTATAGTTTATAGTTTATAGTTTATAGTTTATAGTTAATAGTTCATAGTTCAAAGTTTATAGGATATAGTTTATAGCTTATAGCTTATAGCTCATAGCTTACAGTTAATAGCTTATAGCTTATAGTTTATAGTTTATAGTTTATAGTTTATAGTGTATAGTTTATAGTTTATAGTTTATAGTTTATAGTTTATAGTTTATAGTTCATAGTTTATAGTTTATAGTTTATAGTTTATAGTTTATAGTTTGTTGCTTTTAGTTTATAGCTTGTAGTTTATAGTTTATAATTTATAGTTTATAGTTTAGAGTTAATAGGTTATAGTTTATAGTTGATATCTTAGAGTTTATAGCTTATAGTATATAGATAGTTTGTAGGTGAAAGTTTATTGTTTATTGTTAATATTTCATATTTTATAGTTTAAAGTTTATAGTTTATAGTTTATATGTATATAGTTGACAGTTTATAGTTTTTAGTTCATAGTTTATAATTTACAGTTTACAGTTTATAGGTCATAGTTTATAGTTTATAGTTTATAGTTAATAGTTTATAGCTTATAGTTTATAGTTTATAGTCAATGGTTTATAGTTTATAGTTTATAAATTATAGTTTATAGTTCAGAGTTTAGATTTTAGAGTTTAGAGTTAAGAGTATAGAGTTTAGAGTATAGAGTTTAGAGTTTAGAGTTTGTAGTTTAGAGTTTAGAGTTTAGAGCTTAGAGTTTAGAGTTTATAGTTTAAAGTTCAGAGTTCAGAGTTCAGAATATATAGTTCATAGTTTATAGTTTATAGTTTAAAGTTTTTAGTTTTTAGTTTATAGTTTATAGTTCTTAGTTTATATTTTAGAGTTATAGTTAATAGCTTATAGTTTATAGTTTATAGTTTATAGTTTATAGTTTATAGTTTGTAGTTTGTAGTTTATAGTTTATAGTTTATAGTTTATTGTTTATATTTAGTAGTTTATTGTTTCAAATTATAGTTTATAGTTTATAGTATATAGTTTAGAGTTTAGAGTTTAGAGTTTCGAGTTTAGAGTTTATGGTTCAGAGTTTACAGGTAAGAGTATAGAAATTAGAGTTTAGAGGTTATAGTTTATAGTTTAGAGTACAGAGTTTAGAGTTTAGAGAATTAGAGTAAGAAGTTTAGAGCTCTGAGGTCAGAATTCAGAGTTCAGAGTTTATAGTTTATAGTTTATTGTTTATAGTTTATAGTTTATAGTTTATAGTTTATAGTTAAAGTTTATAGTTTATAGTTCATAATTTATAGCTTATAGCTTATAGTTTATAGTTTACAAATTATAGTTTTTAGTTCATAGTTTATAATTTACAGTTTACAGTTTATAGTTCATAGTTAATAGTTTATAGTTTGTAGTTGATAGTTTATAGTTTATAGTTTATAGTTTATAGTTTATAGTTTATAGTTTAAAGTTTATAGTTTATAGTTTATAGTTTATAGTTTATAGTTTATAGTTCATAGTTCATAGTTTTAGTTTAGAGCTTATAACTTATAGTTTATAGTTTATAGTTTATAGTTTTTAGTTTATAGTTTATAGTTTATAGTGTTCAGTTTGTAATTTATAGTTTTTAGTTTATAGTTTCTTGTTTATAGTTTATAGTTTAGAGTTTATAGCTCATAGTTTATAGTTTATAGTTTATTGTTTATTGTTTGTAGTTTATAGTTTTTATTTATTAGTTTAGAGTTTAGAGTTTACAGTTTAGAGTTTAGAGTTTATAATTTATAGTTTATAGCTTATAGTTTAGAATTTATAGTTTAAAGTTCATAGTTTATAGCTTTTAGTTTATATCTTATTGTTTGTAGGTGAAAGTTTATAGTTTTTTGTTGATAGTTTATATTCTATAGTTTAAAATTTATAGTTTATAGTTTATAGTTTATAAGTTATAGTTTACAGTTTATAGTATATATTTTTAGTTTATAGTTTATAGTTTATAGTTTATAGTTTATAGTTTATAGTTTATAGTTTATAGTTTATAGTTTATAGTTTATAGTTTATAGTTTATAGTTTATAGTTTATAGTTTATAGTTCATAGTTCATAGTTTATAGATTATAGTTTATTGTTTATTAATCATAGTT
>SDVV010036264.1:0-10967 GCA_016164225.1 Gammarus roeselii
GTGTGTATTTACCTATTTTTATGTGTAGATAAATTTATATTGAAATAATTTCGAAATAATTATTTAAATCTCCAAATGCATAGGCTTCCTTTAAAAGTTTAATTATAACGTTATCTAAGATATATATTATATTCGACACACAAAGATACAGGTAATGGATCCGCGCAGAACTGCGTGTTATATATCACTTAGATTTTCAATTTATTTACTAATTCAATACAGTATATTGAGAACAAAGATACAAACCTCTAATTGTACCTCGTGCAAGCCTACCAACAAATCACAAGGTTGAACAACTCAGGTAATGTAATCAAAAATGTGAACGATGATGCCGTCACGCCGTCATCTGTCTCGATTATCGTACTCAAACGTAGATCAGACTCAGTCTGAACGCCTTAGGCATCCTTCTGAATTGATCAACAGTTTTCTCTCACATACAGAACTATTCTGCGGATGGCTGAACTGCATTGATGGGGGAAAGTTTGCAATGGTGTAGGAAAAAGTTTCCAATTGAGGGGGAAAAGTGTGCTGCACGATTTTTTTAAATCATTGAAGTTGACCATATTCTGCTAGAGGGACATACATAATTGATTGTTTCCCGAGGTTATGATCATTAAAAAAAATACTTTCAAATTGTATTTCATATCAAATTATGGCATTCTTAAAGATACGAACATATTCTTGAATCTTTGCCATACTCGCGAATATCTATGTATTCTATGTATAAGCTATTTGTGCGTTCTGTTTACGATGTCCCTGCATGATGATTGTACGTCATTACATACGCATACTTTAAAAAATTACAATCTCTACGAAGAGATGACGGAAATAAATAGCGAAAATAACCCATTCCTCGCGTTCACAGTATTTGTGTCTATTTTTCCAGATTTATTTCGCCAGAGCAGTTTAAATCGTGGTTCACTCTCCGCCTCACTTCTTCCAGAAACATTTAGTTTCCAAAAAATATCCCATTTCCCAAAGTGCTGCTTTTCAACCTCCGCCAAATCGGGCAAGCCATTCGACAGCTCTGGACCCAAAATTTGATTTAGTAGCTGACGCTTCTCAAAGGACGACTTAGAAATTACTTCTCTTTGGACGGCCGCGCCAAAATAGAGGGTCGGACCTTGATGGTTCGGACTTCAGCTGGGAAAAGGGATAAAAATGTCGATATATTCGGAGGAAAATATGCCAAACCAGTATTTTTTTAATGTTATAAAGTGCTAAACTTGTTCAGAAAAGATTGACTTCTGATCTTCATCATACGTCAGTACATATGTTGAACTATGGATGGAAGTTGACATGAAAGATGATTACGTTTTGAAATCCGTGAATATCAAATTTTGATCATGGCGATGTTGTCTAGGAAAATAACTCATCGTCGTTATTCAAATAACGTAGAAAATCGGTGTGCTCGTGTTTTTACACATTTATCAGGGATTCTAGTTGCGTCTACTAGATTAGAATAGCGTTTTATTCGATCGAGCTGATTATTACGACGCGGTATGAAGTTTGTCATACAGTATATATTTAAAAATGAAACCATCGAATCAGAGTTTGGTTCGATAATTTTTCCATTGATACCATGGATACCTTTGCCTATAGGTATATGAAAACGCGGCGATCTATTCAGATTCTTTTTTGTTGAAACCCGCGTCCCTGATTTTCATTCAATAATAAACTCAATAAAGGAGTTATTTTTGATAGGCTAACATACAATTTCGACTAAAATCCTAATCGCTGAAAATTACAATAGTTGTATTTTTATTTTCCCTTCGTTTTAGTTTCTTAAAATTGTTTTATTCATATAGAATGAGCTCATCAAGTACGATCTCCATAAATAAATAGGATTCACACATAAATTGCGAGTCGAAATCGATATGCATTTCAATTTTGTTTGTATTTTCTATCTTCCTGACACATTCAAATTCTAAAGCTGACACAACGTCGCTAATTGACCCTAGAAAGGTGGCATGGAAGGACTGCTCGCGAACGGTTCATATTTTCTGATGTTAATTGATCCAAAAGCCCCTCCAACGACACACTGGGTGCTCTGGTCTGGATATAATAAGAGCATGGATGGAAATATATGAGATACTTATCAAATAACGAATATTTGGTTCAAAAATGTATCCTATTCTAAGACTCTGTTGATCATTATATGTCTCATCTGGCTCGGAGGAGACAGGCTGATGTAGCGAGTAAACACTCTCTAAACGGAGCAATGCAACTTCAAAAGGATAGCTGGTCATAAGCTCGATATTGCTTTGAAAAATATAAAAACATTCGAAGCCCTACTCGATAGTTCAGTTGCATTTTTGTGCCCGTTTTGTGTAATCTATACTTTAATTTAAAAAATGTTCAGAACTGGCTATTGACATCCGTAGTTCATTTTTTACGCGAATAAAGAAAGAAGACTATTGCATTCGAATGAATGCAGCAATATTGAATAGAATAGCCCTTAATTTACTCAAAAACATTGATTATTTTGTCAAACTCAAGTTCTTCTTTATTCTGGATATTTTTGCCTCCTGTTCTATGCACTTACTGGAAAACATGTCTAACTATAACTTAACAATTTTTTTCCATGTCAGTCAATATTTATTTTCAGAGGATGTATTCATGTTTGCTTGTAAAAATGACTAATTCCAGTCGACTTATATCTTTATCTCTGGTGCCTCGCATTGTCTTAAATGTGAATAAAGTTCAGCGGTGTTACTACGAACTGGATATTCAATATTGTAAATTCAATTAAATTCCTCGTGGCCTCGCATAGTTTTGAATACTTTGAAAGTTACGCGGTTCTACTACGTACTGGACATTCAGTTTTGTATACTCAATGACTTTCCTAGTCAGCAATCTTTGTGCGACGAGGAATGACAACAATGCATATTGCTTGCAACAACACTCTGTTGAAAACTCAACATTGCTAATTGACGGAGATTCATTGAAAAAACACACATGGTATTCAATGAATTTTCAATCAAACGAAACTAATGGCATTCGTTTAACTAACGTCAGTGTATGTTGATAACCTATTTCTAACACACAATTTTTGCACTCAACATGTATCCATATCGTCAGTTCATTTCGGAAGAACCAGCCCCTGAAGTCTCGGTTCAGTCTCATAACTTCGCGCTGATCCACAAACAATGCTCGGTTATATAATAGTATTCTGCAGTCAATAAAAAACGCGATTTATTTTCGTTCCTTCTGATGAACTCTTCCAAATGGTTTCGTTAAAAAGTCATCATATTTAATTGTTCTTTGTGAATATTTTGGCATTTCGCAAACGCATTGACTGTATCATAAAGCCCTTATGTTTTCGAAGGACTACTATACATGGCGAGTGATATCGCAGTGTCTTCACAGCATTTCACTTAATTGCAGCTATTTTTTTATAGTAGCCTCTCTATCCATGTCTTCTGTAATATCATTCAGTTCGGTTCGAGCAAACGACATCAAAAATCCTGATTGCAATTTCTTTATTCATTGCTTCAAACATGTGGAATTATTCTATCGATGAAAGATTCCACCATTGATTATTTGGATACATACAACATTGATCGCCAGTTCTTATTTGGATGCTTGCTGTGTCGTTTTGGCCGGTATAACATGTTTAACTGATTGCGGAATAAAAAGATCTGCTTCTCAGCTCCTTCATCGCTGCTCAAAATGTTATTGGTTAATGGACCACAATGTGGAGAAAAAGGTTAGAGCAATCGCATGTTGTGTGCGTGTGTGTGTGTGTCGCTTGCCATTTGTTGAATACGTGTTTGTGAAATTGTTAGGTACATGAGTGAAATTGTTCGGTACATAACAATTTTATTTGAATATGAGACAATGTGTAGTTTTTTTGGGAAAACCATTCACATTATTTAATAACTTTTAGTCGTTCACCTCTAAAAATCCATCTATCATCTGTTTTCTTTCTAAAGTAACAATCAACTGCCACAGAGCATATCTAAAAGTCCCTTTCAAATCATCACTATATACTTCACTTCATACCCCATCTGCATCATCACTTTTTTTATCATTTATGACCCTTGTCCTGCTACACCGAAGCAAACATTCCCTCTCCTAACCTCCTAACCAGAGACCCATTCTCGTGGCTTATAACATATCTACTCCCTTCCTCTTTCCAGTCTATCCCAAAGCTCCCAAGCAAACCTCGACCTTCAGAATCATTCCCAACTGATCACAGGCTTGAGCTTATATTTGGCTTGTATCAGGAAATTTGGCCTTAACATCAGTGCTTGTAAATCTCGAGACAGCCCATTAAGCGCTCGGCCGGAAATTGGCCGACTTTGGCTGCCAGTTGCCCGTGCTGCTATTGGCTCGGAGGAGACAGGCTGATGTAGCGAGTAAACACTCGCTAAATGGAGCAATGCAACTTTAAAAGGATATTGGTTCAAGTAGAACAAGACGTGTTTGAGGAGTGATGAGGTGTCATGAAGTGTTTTGTTGAATACAAAAAGGATGTGGAGAGGCGATGTTAAATGGCATGTCCGTCTGCTATTTGCTTCCTCTCTAATTTTGGAACTGGTTTATGAGGGAAAAAGAGCACAATCTTTAATATTACAATCGATCTAAAACTTCATGCAGTTACGTGTGTGCTCGCTCGTTGCAATACCAATCAATTCACAATCTCACCACCTACATACCTGTTGTTCAAGGGGGTAAATGAGAATTCGCTAATAGTTATTAGTTGTTGCGCTCAGCATTATTCCTCACGTGCTCGTTTACGTATTAGTCGTTATTAGTTGTTGCGCTCAGCATTATTCCTCACGTGCTCGTTCACGTAGTAGTCGTTATTAGTTGTTGCGCTCAGCATTATTCCTCACGTGCTCGTTCACGTAGTAGTCGTTATTAGTTGTTGCGCTCAGCATTATTCCTCACGTGCTCGATTACGTAGTAGTCGTTATTAGTTGTTGCGCTCAACATTATTCCTGACGTGCTCGTTCACGTATTAGTCGTTATTAACATAGCTCAATGCGATTGTTTTCCCGGTGCTAGACGGGGATGAATGGACGGCAGAGATCAGTACTAGACAAATACTGCATCTATCGACAGTTTTTCAATTGAGTTTTTAAGTATCCTATCTAAATTGAGTATATAATTACAAAATCTAAATACAGCCTATAAATAGAATTTACTCTTTCGTCCAAAACTATCGCTACATTCGAACGAAGAAATGCATGACTGAGTTTAGTTACAGAATTAACTCCCAACACTGGCTGCGATGCATCTTACGTTGACTGCAAGCTTATATCGGTAGGAATAGAAGTGAACGATTAAACACCTCGGCCGTTCTAAATCAGCTCATGAGATTAGTGCAGAAAATGAAGAGATGATGCAGATGATTCTTTAAAAGCAACAGACATGAAGAAATGATTTTGGATTACCACACATTTAATAAAATGTTTGAGAATGATATTTTTCCAACGCATTCGGAAACGTTTGGCCAAGCAATGAGTAACAATGCTATGTGCATACTTGGTACAGAAGGGCACCATTGAGGATCCTGACCATTCATCATCAAGCCCTGCGCTCATATAGCACATAGCTAATATAGTGTACTAGTTAGATAGCTGACACCATAGAGGGCACTAGGAGCTTCTTTACTGCGTCTCTCTGTTCTTCATAAACCTAATTGACGACTAAATATATAATTTGAACGGAACCAGTCCTGTTCAATTTTGAGTTATTACCTCAGGTGGCTATGGATAATGAAGATGAGAGGCAGAGAGGGTATACTAATAGTCTTAATTGATGGTATCCTTAGCAGCAATAATAACGAATGTAGTTCTGAATATCTCGACATGTCAATTGATGTTTGTTTGTGTGGAGATTAGTTAACGCAAGGGTGGCCTCAATCTCAATAATAACAGGTATTAGTCAGTTAGCATTGAATAGATATTATGACTTTTTTAAATATATTTTCTCCAAAACTCCCCAATCATCACAAACTGTTGCGTCACTAATGAGTCAAAATCATCAATAAAAGGGGGGCTAGCAAGCCCCCCATAGTTGCATGCCGTTGTTCGTCAGTTGCCTCTCTTACATACTGGTCGGCTAGTTCATTGGATTCCGTATTCCAAATATTTAGCCGGTTACGAAAGCGGTCTAAATTTTCCAATTTAATGCAATCCATCTACAGAAATATCGTTTCGTTAAAAAAAAAACGCACTTCAAAAACTCAACATAACTTCGTGGAGCAAGATTTTTCTGATTGTCATTGGCCCTCAGAAAGGAACATAATCGGGTTAATTTACGTCACCTTGTTAGCGTGCGTTTTTATATTGTTGTAGATTTTTTTCTATGTGCTATAAATAAGTTTGTTGATTTAATATTGTATGTGCGGGGCGTATAGGCAAGTGAAAATATATTGTTGGCCTCCCAGCGGCTTGGGCGCAAGCGGCCCTGCGATCAGAGTCTATAGATGCGGCCCTGCGACCAGAGTCTATAGATGCGGCCCTGCGACCTGAGTCTATAGATGCGGCCCTGCGACCAGAGTCTATAGATGCGGCTCTGCGACTTGAGTTTATAGATGCGACCCTGCGACCAGAGTCTATAGATGCGGCCCTGCGACCAGAGTTTATAGATGCGGCCCTGCGACCAGAGTCTATAGATGTGGCCCTGCGATTAGAGTCTATAGATGTGGCCCTGCGACCAGAGTCTATAGATATTTAAACATCATTTCCTTGACAGTCGCAGTGTAGCATTTCTCAATGAGAACGTTTTCCATGACCGAACCGTGCCTCTCGAATTGTTAAACGTGGTTTAGGATACTTAATTTAATCCTATATAAGTTCAGCAAAATTAGGAAAGTCAAGTAAAAATATGTGACTGTAATTACTTCGTATACCACAAACAAATTTATGAGTTCAATTCTTGAAATAAAAATAATCTGAAAACCGAGCAATGCAGCCATTCTGTCACCCGCAGAAGTGCATCTAAAAAAAGGTTGTAATGAAAATCTTGACAAATTTTCACAAACCCCTCTTGTTTTTCATCGATCGTGTGGACAGCAGATTACCTACTCAGTCCACACGATACGGACAAATGAGTTTTCTGAACGTACTATTCATATTTCTCATCGTAGTGTGCCCATCACCATCCATTAGGGTGAAAAATTACACCCTAATGAATGAAATATGATTACAAATATTGTACGGGCACAAGGTAAAACATTTGCGGTTTTTAACCCTGAACACGCAATAAATCATTTCGAGACCTATAACGTAAATTCCCCGAGGCCTCTGTCCAATTTTCCAACTGATGTGTATTTCGAAACTTTGTTGCGTTTTGTAGGTCCCTGAGCTGCCTGATGTATTTATGAGGAGTCTAGACTCGGTTGATTTGGAGCATTGCCGTATTGGGAAGTGTGAATGGGGCTCCACTTTATCGCTGCTATATCCTTATACTTCAAGACTGGGTATTGAGAAAAACACCGGGAAACCTATCCCGCAAATCCCCTGATGGGAACATGCGAGACTTTAGCTGGTCATGGGATTTATGATAATAGTATTTAATTGTGGTGACGTAGCCTGCCCGATACCGCACGGGCCCTGTTCTACCATAAGTTCTGTCGTTCTGCAAGCGTGTGAATGCAGTAAACTTAAAATGATTGAAAATAAATATTGGGTTACGTTCAAATCAATTCAACTGGCTCTGCAGTGCCATGGGAAGCCGTGACACACCCTGATGAAAATAGAAAATAAAGAGCTAACTAAGAGCGCTGCACAGCTGCTCATGTACGCATTGCACGATAAACGCCTGCCGACCGACTTCTGGAAGGGGCGAAGTTGTTTGGGGTCAATGACGTATTGGGTTCACCATTTGTGAACCCAATGAACAAAATCTCTCCGGTTAACTACGCAATCAAAATGTTCGTTGATGATCATGAGGGGAGGTGAGTTTACGAAGAATGGCCATGAAGCGTCCCACTGTCATGCCCTGTTGCTGTGATTGCCGAAGTCGTACTATCATGCCCCTTTGTAGTTGGCAGGCGTCACACTCCCATGCCCAGAGCTGTACGTGACCGACGTCACACTGACATGCTTCATTGATGGGATGGCAGACGTTACACTACTATAACCCATTGCTGTAGTTGGCCGGCGTCACACTCCCCTGCTCCACAGCTGTACGTGACCGAAATCACACGATCATGACCCATTGCTGTAAATGGTCGGCGTCACACTTGCTTGCACCATTGCTATAGTTTGCTGACGTCATACTATAATGCCCCATTGCTTTAATTAGTCGACGTCCCACAAATATGCTCCATCGCTCTAATTGATAGACGTTACTCTACCATCCCTCATTGCTATAGTTGACCGACGTCATACTATCATGCCCATTGCTCTAGTTGGCCGTCGTCACATTAGCATGCCTCATTGATATAGTTGACCGACGTCATACTAGCATGCCCCATTGTTGTATTTGACCGACGTCATACTATCATGCCCATTGCTATAGTTTGCCGACGTCACACTAGCATGTCCCATTGCTGTAGTTGGCTGGCATCACACTACAATGCCCAGAGCTGAACGTGACCGATGTCACACTGCCATGCATCATTGATGAAATTGACAGACGTCACACACTCGTGCCAAACAGCTGTACGTGACCGAACTTACACGATCATGACCCATTGCTGTTGTTAGCCGGCGTCACACACGATCATGACCCATTGATGTAGTTGGGTGACGTCACACAAGCATATTCCATTACTCTAGTTGCCCGACGTCATACTATCATGCCCCATTGATGTAGTTGGGTGACGTCACACTAGCATACCCCATTACTGTAGTTGCCCGACGTCATACTATCATGCCCCATTGATGTAGTTGGGTGACGTCACACTAGCATACCCCATTACTGTAGTTGCCCGACGTCATACTATCATGCCCCATTGATGTAGTTGGGTGACGTCACACTAGCATACCCCATTACTGTAGTTGCCCGACGTCATACTATCATGCCCCATTGATGTAGTTGGGTGACGTCACACTAGCATACCCCATTACTGTAGTTGCCCGACGTCATACTATCATGCCCCATTGATGTAGTTGGGTGACGTCACACTAGCATACCCCATTACTGTAGTTGCCCGACGTCATACTATCATGCCCCATTGATGTAGTTGGGTGACGTCACACTAGCATACCCCATTACTGTAGTTGCCCGACGTCATATTATCATGCCCTATTGATGTAGATGGGTGACGTCACACTAGCATACACCATTACTGTAGTTGCCCGACATCATACAATCATACCCCATTGCTGTAGTTAGCCGACGTCACACTATTATGCCCCATTGATCTGTTTGACACACGTTACACTAAAATGCCCCATTGTTATAATTAGCCGACGTCGCACTGCCATGCCCCATTTCTTTAGTTGGCCGACGTCACACTAGCATGCCCCATTGCTCCTATTGACAGACGTAACACTACTCTGCCCCATTGCTTTAGTTGACCGACGTCACACTACCACGCCTAATTGCTGTAGTTGGCCGACGTCACACTAGCATGCTCCATTGCTATAGTTGGCCGACGTCACTCTAGCATGCCCCACTGCTCTAATTAACAGACGTTACACCACCATGCCCCATTTCTGTAGTTAGCCGACGTCACACTATGAGGAGAGCTCGCTCAACTCTACGGTACGACGTAGATTTAGACAGATATCATCCATTGTTGGGCAATGAGTGTCCTCCTGCGGAGAAACCTTGCCGACGCAATGGTATTTAATCCTTCCTTTTCTACCCTCCCTCTCGGGGGAGAAAAGAAAGGAGAGAAATAGGGATATAGGGGGAAAACATACATCTGTTGGATCAGTGAGTACCTTCCTATAGAAAGACACTTTCGACACGATGCTACTCTTCGTTTTTCCAAATTGTAATACCAGCGCCGGTTACATCTCTTGGAGATGTCCCTCTGACATCTCACTCCAAATATATAAAGCCCCTTAGGCACCTCAGTTGAAATATTTATAGCCGAATGAGGCGCCAGTATTAAATATATATAGTTCACAAGTGTTTACAAGTATAGGAAGACAACAACAGGACCATTGGCCAAAACCAGGATGCCTTCTGATAGCGAGAGGGTTAGTTCTGGAGTAGAACGTCTAAGAGGCCTATTGACCCGAACTAGGTTGCCGTTTGATAGCAAGAGGATTAGTTTTGAATTGAAACGTCTAAGAGAGCTTCGTGTGCCATTTCTGTTTTGTTTATAGCAACAAGGAATGTAACGAGTTAGCTATTTATCGCCGACTTATGTAGAACTTATCGAGCCGCGACTTTAACGTTTCGATTGAATTGCTGTGTACAACCTCTGCTGGAAGTATGTTGCATTCCTCGACAACTCTATACGTGGAGAAATTGCGCGTGATGTCGAGTCAGAAACTTTTCCCAACGATTTTGTATCCATTGTTCTTAGTCACTTCGTTTGTATTTAGAGTGGAAAGGCTCGTTCAGTCGACGTTTCCCTTACCCTTCATAATCTTCCACACTTCTATCATGTCGCCTCTGACTCGACGTTTCTCTAGCGAATGAAGATTGAGTTCACGAAGCCTGTCTTCGTACGATTTATTCCGCAGCGAGGGGATGAATTTGGTAGCTCTACGTTGAACCTTCTCAAGTTTAATAACGTATTTTCTTATGAATGGAGACCAGAATTTAACGGCATACTCGAGATGCGGTCTAACAAATGAATTAAATAACTTGAGCATACTATGCTGGTTTTTGTACGAGATAGTGCGGTTTATCATACCTAGCATTTTGTTGCCATTCTTGGCAGCATCGTTACATTGCTTGCTGCTTTCTAAGTCGTTACTAATGATGACACCTAAATCTCTCTCTTCGGTGACGGGAATGAGTTTTTTCCAGACATTGAATATTCGTGTTTGGGGTTATGAAGACCTATGTGCATAACTTTGCATTTGTCGACATTAAATTTCATT
>SDVV010036265.1:0-10967 GCA_016164225.1 Gammarus roeselii
TATGCAATCGACCAACAAATTTTTCCATCGGCGCCATTTTCCAAGAAGAAACATTTCACACCGTCCATCTGTTTATGGCATACTGATAAACGTATACATTTTCTGGGTCGGTCATTTATGGTGAAGGAATAAGGAAAATCTTATTTAGTTTATTCAATTTCGTTACATAAAAAAAATAATTACTCCACCATTCACGTTTTCCTTTGAAGGAGTAACCCAACAGTAACTGGCCTCAGCGACTGTGGTGTGATCATAGTTACGGAACTAGACCCCTAATGGGCTATAAAGATACGATGCACCTCCTCTTTATAGGGCCTATAAAAACATGGCTGTGCACGGGGCACTGTCCGGCAGCCTAAGTAATTGTTAACAGTGGTTAGGGCTGGCACTACACATCCTCGGCAGCCTGATTAATTGTTAACAGTGGTTAGGGCTGGCACTACACATCCTCGGCAGCCTGATTAATCGTTAACAGTGGTTAGGGCTGGCACTACACATCCTCGGCAGCCTGATTTATTGTTAACAGTGGTTAGGGCTGGCACTACACATCCTCGGCAGCCTGATTAATTGTTAACAGTGGTTAGGGCTGGCATTACACATCCTCGGCAGCCTAAGTAATTGTTAACAGTGGTCAGGGCTGGCACTACACATCCTCGGCAGCCTGATTAATTGTTAACAGTGGTTAGGGCTGGCACTACACATCCTCGGCAGCCTGATTAATTGTTAACAGTGGTTAGGGCTGGCACTACACATGTTCGGCAGCCTAAGTAATTGTTAACAGTGGTCAGGGTTGGCCCTACACTCTACTCGGCAGCCTGCGTAACTGTTAAGCAGTGACCGCGTTTATTTTTTGCACGCATTATTTCCCAGTTTATTAGGCGATGAACTGCGTAATATTTGTTAACAAAGGCTTTACGAGGTCGCCAGAATGTCTGTGTCTAGTTTATTAGGAGATACGTAATGGTTTCTGAGTCGTGAACAATTATTTCTTCTTCCTGTAAATAATTCAATTATTAACAGGTACCGTTTGTCTCTGTTTACGACACCCGTCTCTGTTTATCTTTATGTAAAGGATCATCATGAAAAAAAATCATTAATATATATATATATATTTTTTGCATCAGACGCATCAAACTATACATTTCTATACTACTATAATTTAGTCATTGAGGGCAGCCAACAAACCTGCTTGGACATGAGCTTTCATGATGGCACCTAAGTCATTGACTCTTAAGGGCCTGTTACCCTCATTAATGTCACTATAAAAAGAGTGATAAACCAGCAGACGGGCTTTTAAACGGCTCTAAACTAGAGATTGTTTTGGGCCCCACAGCGGAAGCAACTGCAAGTGGAGGACGGATTACCGAACTAACGCCACCTCGCGATGCTCGAGGAAAATAGTCTTATTGAAGTGAAGGTAACGAACAAATAGCAATTATTCACCCTTGTTATGAATTCCAAAATTTCGTGTTCTAAATTGCTCGACCCTGAAAATTTAGCAAATGGGGAGAAAACGGAAGTGAATTATCTATGCAACAAATTCGTATTATCAGCAGCTAAAAATACATTCGGAAATGTTTGTTGATCAGATTGTTTCGAAAGTGTTTTATGTAGAGAGAATGCCTGCGTTTTGTCCCATTATTTCTCAAACACGAGATCAAATGGTTCGGAAAAAATCCGTATCATTTAAAATAAAAAATTAAATAATGTTCCTACTTTTCATCCCGTCCACACACTGTAATGAAGGATGTTTGTTTCATCAGCAGTACATAATAGATTTTTACGAGGGCACCTCTTAGTAGGTACTGCCTGATATATAATCTAATGTCGTGCGAGCGATCTAGTGTCGTGCGAGCTAGCTAGTGTCGTGTGAGCTAGCTAGTGTCGTGCGAGCAATCTAGTGTCTTGCGACCAATCTAGTGTCGTGCGAGCTAGCTAGTGTCGTGTGAGCTAGCTAGTGTCGTGCAAGCAATCTAGTGTCGTGCTAGCTAGCTAGTGTCGTGTGAGCTAGCTAGTGTCGTGCGAGTAATCTAGTGTCTTGCAAGCAATCTAGTGTCGTGCTAGCTAGCTAGTGTCGTGTGAGCTAGCTAGTGTCGTGCAAGCAATCTAGTGTCTTGCAAGCAATCTAGTGTCGTGTGAGCTAGCTAGTGTCGTGTGAGCTAGCTAGTGTCGTGCGAGCAATCTAGTGTCGTGCGAGCTAGCTAGTGTTGTGCGAGCTAGCTAGTGTCATACGAGCTAGCTAGTGTCGTGCGAGCTAGCTAGTGTCGTGCGAGCTAGCTAGTGTCGTGCGAGCTAGCTAATGGCATGCAAGTGATCTAGTGTCGTGCGAGCTAGCTAGCATCGTGCGAGCTAGCTAGTGTCGTGCGAGCTAGCTAGTGTCGTGCAAGCAATCTGGTGTCGTGCAAGCAATCTAGTGTCGTGCGAGCTAGCTAGTGACGTGCAAGCAATCTAGTGTCGTGCGAGCTAGCTAGTTTCGTGCGAGCTAGCTAGTGTCGTGCGAGCTAACTAGTGTCGTGCGAGCTAGCTAGTGTTGTGCGAGCTAGCTAGTGTCATGCGAGCTAGCTAGTGTCAAGCGAGCTAGCTAGTGTCGTGCGAGCTAGCTAGTGTCGTGCGAGCTAGCCAGTGTCGTGCGAGCTAGCTAGTGTCGTGCGAGCTAGCTAGTGTCGTGCGAGCTAGCTAGTGTCGTGCGAGCTAGCTGGTGTCGTGCGAGCTAGCTAGTTCCGTGCGAGCTAGCTGGTGTCGTGCGAGCTAGCTAGTTCCGTGCGAGCTAGCAAGTGACGTGCAAGCAATCTAGTGTCGTGCGAGCTAGCTAGTGTCGTGCGAGCTAGCTAGTGTCGTGCGAGCTAGCTGGTGTCTTACGAGCTAGCTAGTGTCGTGCGAGCTGGCTAGTGTCGTGCGAGCTAGCTAGTGTCGTGCGAGCAAGCTGTGAACAGCGCACGTGTAAACTCAGCCAGCGCTTGGGGGAAGAAATGTCGGGATAGCCCCGGTTAATAGCGGGTTTCAATTTACCACCAAAGCGTGCCACACCTGGTACGGGCGGCCTCTTCTTTTGGTGCGGGCTAGGGTCAGAGGGAAGTGCAGCAGCTGGGAACAGAACCTTTGCCGAGGAACTAAAACACAGCTGCTGTGAGCACGGTAACCTTGACGAGAAACTATGATTCAGCTGCTGTGAGCACGGGAACCTTGACAGGGAACTGTGCCACAGCAGCTGTGAGCATGGGAACCTTGTCGATGAACTAAGACACAGCAGCTGTGAGCATGGGAACCTTGTCGATGAACTAAGACATAGCTGCTGTGAGCACGGTAACCTTGTCGAGAAACTAAGTCAGAGCTGCTGTGAGCACGGTAACCTTGTCGAGGAACTACAACACAGCTGCTGTGAGCACGGAAACCTTGCCAATGAAATAAGGCACAGCAGCTGTGAGCACTGAGACACTGGACGAGATGGTATGACACTACAGCTGTGAACATGGGAACTCAGTATGAAAAGGTTTCTTCTAAAAACTGTGAACAGTGAAAACCTGCGCGAATTATCAAGTTGCAGCAGCTTTAAACAAAGGAACAGTGTGTGAGCAGTTACGGCACATCATCTGTGAACAGTGAATCCTTGTGTGAGTGAGTAAGACACAACAGCAGGGAAAAGCGAAACACTTTGCATATAGCTAAGGCCCAGCTGCTGCGAATAGGGGAACATTGGACGGGTGGGTAAGGTACACCAGCTGTGAACAAGGGAACATTGGACAGGTGGTAAGGTACACCAGCTGTGAACAGGAAACACTGCTCTAGTAAGGTACAATAGCAGTAAACAGAACAAACTGTACCAGTAAACTAAACGCCAGTTTTCTGGTACAGTTTCCCAGTTCACAACAAGGGAGCAGTGCGGGTAAATAAGACCCAACAGCTTTGAACCCTAAACTGGGTGAGTAATTAAGGGAATATTGAGTGATATAATTATAGAGGGTATTGGTTGGCTGCTATCACATGACGATATCCAAATGGCGGTATTATTGGCACCCAGTTACATCAGAGCATATATAAACGTGACTTCGTGTTCAAAAAAATTTTTTTTTTAGTCAGAACACACCGTTTCACCTTTAAATACAATCATCATTATTGATATGTTCCTACATGCATATTGGTTGGACGATTGACATTTTAAAAAGCATACAGTTTTGTTTACAGATGATTCACAAGTTATTCACTGCTTATTTTTCGTTATGATCATTTTGAATTATATATTCCTTAGTTGAGTGTCTAGAGAGGAGCAGGACGGGACCTTGTCACTTCAACTAGCGGCATCATTTACCACACCTAGATTGTGACGTATTAAAGTTACTTCGTGTAAACCAATGGAGTTGATGTCCATTTTGCGAACCAAACTATGATTTTAAGTAATATTTCGCAAAAGAATCTAATAATTTGTACTTTATATTTTGTGTCAACGAGGATTGTTATTCACGTCTTACTGAAACGTTAGTTATATATCTTGATCTGGAAAATGTCGGATGAGTTTTTCTTTATTTGATGAAAGAATAATAAAGGGCAAATAAGGGTTAGTTATCTGTGTGGCACTTTCATCGTTTTTTCAATAGTGATCTATGTTAGATAGATCAATACAGAACGGGCGCCTGTCATGTGCTCATCCACTGCCATTGGTTGGTTGTGAACTGACGAAAGAATCACAGCCGACAGGGCTCGGCTGCACGGTTGCACTAGCACAGCGTCCCTAACAGACCAGTATCTTTCGGTTTGTTTTGGCTGCGGTGACAAGTAACTATGACACATAGATCCGTTCATGAATGATTTGACCTTAATGGAACGGCTTTCATTACACTGGTGTGAACCAGGGCTTGAATTGGATACGGGCATTTCTGTTTGTATATTGACAGGTTTGGTACGAAACATTCGTGATGCTATAACGTGTAGGAAGACCTGCAAGCTAAAAAAAATGTAATAAAGTCATTTAATCTATTGAGGAAACGACACTAAACGAAGAGATGAAACCACAATAAAACATCCTACGTTTTCTCATGGTAAATGACAAACTATTATCCCTGTTTGGAGGAAGTTTATGTCAGATATCACATCGCACTGTATATGTGCCCGAGCACTCAACTTCAATTGATTTCTCTCGTAGTTACAAAAATAGGTTCACAATATGGTAGACTAGGTCTGGAAACATTGTTCTAAAAATGCAGAGCACCGTTCCGATATTGACCTCGAATTCGAAGGCGTTAGAATTGTTGAAATTTTGGATCACTCTGAATGGGCTTGTCATGTCGTTACATTGTATGAGCTACCTTACAAGTAACCGATATACCGATTGAATAAAACACTATCGTACCCGATGTCCGATGCCATCTCTAAATGTCATCTCTAAATGCCATCTCTAGATGTCGTCGTGCTGGGAACATTGGAGACGCCAAAGTGTATTAGCGTACTGACTTGCAACTCCTGTTTGATGAGGAGTCTGTTACATCAACTCCTGTTTGATGAGGAGTCTGTTACATCAACTCCTGTTTGATGAGGAGTCTGTTACAACTCCTGTTTGATGAGGAGTCTGTTACAACTCCTGTTTGATGAGGAGTCTGTTACATCAACTCCTGTTTGATGAGGAGTCTGTTACAATTCCTGTTTGATGAGGAGTCTGTTACAACTCCTGTTTGATGAGGAGTCTGTTACATCAACTCCTGTTTGATGAGGAGTCTGTTACAACTCATGTTTGATGAGGAGTCTGCTACAACTCCTGTTTGATGAGGATCTGTTACAACTCCTGTTTGATGAGGAGTCTGTTACATTGTTCCTTTTACAGACCTCATCATAAAAACAAATGAAGTTCACGGTGCCACACAACACTAACCCAATGCATCAAACTCATTTTGATCTATTCCAACGACGATATGTGATTTCATGATATTTTTAGAAAGATAGGAAAGGCAAACGCATTTAACATTCTTTTCCATTCAAGCCAACCTCTTCTAACAAGTTTGGTTATGAAAATTTTCCTCGTAGCATTCGGCCGTTTACACATATCAGAGATTACTACCCCTTGGAATTGGAATGTCGCACCTTCATCCCAGACACGGAACAGGGCAATGGCAACATTTGCATATTCCGGCCACGTATACTGTAAGCCGCCGGAATGGTGGAGAGGGGGGAGATAGTGGAAGAGCGAGAGGCAAACGATGAAATGGGAATTACAGAACACGGATATGAAAACAAAAAGTATCCTGACAATCACCACAAGACAATTGGGTTGTTAATTTGTTATAGAAACAAATGAAGAGATATCGCCCTGGCCTGTGATATTCGATCATACCGTGTACTTTTTCCAATAGAGAGTTGATTCCAAACAGGTATTGACCTCTACCTATAAGAACTATGTGGTATATATACATTAAACGTCTAACTCATTATTGGATAACGAATATAAGAGAAATCTTAACAAAATAGAAATGTGAAAAAATATATCACATCTATTATATTCCTTCATGAACGAATTATGAGGAGACATTTTGATATCAAAATCCTTTCATAATTAATTGCCATGCTTGTGTTATTAATAAAAAATCTAATGAAGAAACGTTGTTATACTGTAAGTATGTTTGTTAATCGAACCAATAATCATACATTGATTAACTAGTCAAACCACCGGACAAGAAGTGAATCAGTTCGATGATAAACGAGAGTCTAATGAAGTTTTCTAAAAAAAATGCTGTTTTTAGGTTTTTAAATAGATCAATCATCTTGAAATTCGTTTTTTCCCAAGCATATCCCGCACCAAATTTGTACTGGTACCATCTTTGACTTAGAATTTCAAAATTTCGTCTGGCGTACTGCATATGCCCTCTTCCCATCATCGGCTCCAACGTGTATGATCTAGATATAGCCTCTCTACCGTCGTTCTCCCATTATGGTTCGCCTTTCATGTGTGCGGGTCATCACCATCGAATCAGCGATCTAATGGGGCCAACCGTGGGTCATAATGGAACAATAATGAAATTACAAGGCCAGGCATTAATAATAAAGCAGGCAGTAATAGGTGGCCCATAAGGAACAGTTAACTGAGCTTATAGAGGTGGACCACCCAACAATATAGTTAGAAGAGTGAGATTGTAAACAAACGCATACAATGTTAGTTATAAACTTCTTATTGCGATGCGAGCAATAGGTGGCCCATAAGGAACAGTTAACTGAGACTTATAGAGGTGGACCACCCAACAATATAGTTAGAAGAGTGAGATTGTAAACAAACGCATACAATGTTAGTTATAAACTTCTTATTGCGATGCGAGCAATAGGTGGCCCATAAGGAACAGTTAACTGAGACTTATAGAGGTGGACCACCCAACAATATAGTTAGAAGAGTGAGATTGTAAACAAACGCATACAATGTTAGTTATAAACTTCTTATTGCGATGCGAGCAATAGGTGGCCCATAAGGAACAGTTAACTGAGACTTATAGAGGTGGACCACCCAACAATATAGTTAGAAGAGTGAGATTTTAAACAAACGCATACAATGTTAGTTATAAACTTCTTATTACGATGCGAGCAATTCATTAAGAACGCTTTTGTGCCCACATATATAAGAATCAGTGAGAGTTGTGCCGTTCCAGTTATGGAGGCGTGTAGTGGAGACGTGTTGTGGAGGTGTGTTGTGGAGATGCGTTATGGAGGCGTGTTATGGAGGTGTGTTGTGGAGGCGTGTTATGGAGGTGCGTTATGGAGGCGTGTTATGGAGGCGCGCTATGGAGGCGTGTTATGGAGTCGTGTTATGCAGGCGTATTATGGAGGCGTGAAATGGATGTGTGTTATGCAGGTGTGTTGTGGAGGCGTGAAATGGAGGTGTGTTATTAGGCATGTTATGGAGGCGTGTTATGGAAATGTGTGTCGTGTTGTCCTTTATAATCAAACCTGATTTCTATTTGTAGTGTTAACAGTGAACTAAATATTACTTCCCAACCTGTTTTTATAATTTGCTGTAGAGGTTATCAACTCGCGCCTTCAGCACGTCATGTTGAGGAGTTCGGAGCTAAATGAAGCGGTGCTCCGAACAAGGCTGCCTGGTGAAATTGGACAAGTTCATGAATTCGTAATTATTAGCAGGGAATAAATATGAGCCCCTTCCTTCACACTTCTATCGATGTAGAAGACAATAAATTTTTCATTCATTTTGAAATTCAACTTTTTTGGATTAATGACGAAGCTGTCATGCTTAGAGAACCAAAAAATTTACAACGTACTCAAGGCCTCATACCTAGTGACAGTGACGATAATTAATTCCTCGGTAAATCTAATCGTTGTAAATAATTCAAGAGTATAATTGTCACGACGAAGAGAAGTATTGTATGGGCACGATATATGACCTAATAACGCTTATATAAGTAAACATTGCACATTGTTTTTTCGTGATGGATAAAAAAAACGTGTTATCACTTTCCCAAAAAATGTAGTGTTGTATCGAACAAAATTTCTACATGGAATTCATTTGATGGTGGCTCATTGCTGGATGTTATCAGCCGCAAGTCTCTAACGACTAATTTAGTTCATCTTACATGTTTAGTTCACGTTACATATTGTACGTGTGTTTGTGTACAGAAACAGATCCAAGCCGCATCAAAATGTTCTGTCTCAATCGTTCTGATACTAATCAATAATTACGAGGAAAGAGGTATACGCCTCATAATTGTATTGATCCCATAATTTATTTACCCCCATCGGAATAAGTTGTTAAGACTAACCAAAAACTGACAACACAAATATTATCACCAGCGTAGCGTATCACACCTTCTCAATGAATGCATTAGAGATAAAAAGCAACACCCAATCCCCGTAAACGCGTAACATAAAACAACAACCACCTTTCATGCCAGACACTGAACCGAGCAGCAGCCAATACCAGTAGCAGCGACAACAACAACAACTAGCACTAGTATCCCTAGCATCCCCAGACCGGCGAACGCATCCTATGCCGTTATATTAGGACACTAGGGAGGCTGTATGAACATCGTTATTTCCTGTGTTAATCATGAGTCCTGTGGGGTCGATACACAAGAGTTAGTGAATGCTGGGGATATTTCTATGGGCCAGGGGATTCCAGATATCGCCTGAGAAAAAAAAGGAAACGAGGGCGGAGAACTTGGAAACACCCTGGGCGTTTTTTATGTTCGCACATGGTTTGTTTTGTTTATAGTATAAGGATCATATCATAGGTATTTGAAACGGATAATACACGAATATTTGTGCATACATAACATCCAGGTGTTAATGTCATCTGAAATTAGATGTTCCAACGCTAATAAGTTTTCCCGATATTATATCGATTCCATTAATTTAGAGACTTTTCATGTACGTATATTTCATTAACTGAAACTATGCTGTCTTTAATAAAGGTTAAACGTTTTACAGTAATTGATGAAGACGACCTCATATGGGGCCATTGCCTGAAGGCACCACGTAGTTCAAGACGACGGTCATTCCGACGAACAACCTTCCCACTCGAAGTGTCCAGTCATAACGCCGTAAAATAATCATTTCAGCTAGGAATAACACGTCCAACGGCTTCTCAAAACATTCCGGCGCAATAGACAAAGTCGAACGAGTCTTAAAGTGGAACTGAGAAAAGACACCTTCCTGCAAACCGCTGCAAGAAAATAAACCCGCGAGAATGGAACCCTTTAATGGGATTGGGAAAGCGGTAAAGCATTAATAACAATAACGCTCACGATTATGGCGTCGTTCTGCTATATGAATGTGAGGGAGGCAAACGAGGGTAAAGAAATCGACGCGAGAGCTCCAATGGACTGAAATGCTACTGCACGACGCTTCTTGCACTAGGATTTTAGAAGGGGGCTCTTGCACAACAGTGCCTGAAGGAGAGGGACATTGCAGCACAGTGCAGCATAGTCCTAGAGGAAATGGGATCTTGCTGCACAGTCTAGGAAAGAGAGAGGTATTGCAGCATAATCCAGGAAAGAGAGAGGGCTCATGCAGCTTTGTCATGGAAGAAGTGGGATTTTGCAGCATTGTACTGGAACGCATGTGCTCTTGCAGCATAGTTCAGGAAGGGGATAGGGATCATGAAGCTTAGTCGTGGTAGCAGAACGAACTCTTGCAGAAAAGTGAAGTAAAGAAAAGGGCTTTTGCAGAACAGTCTTAGGAGGGAGAAGGCTTTTGAAACACAGTCCTCTAAGGACGAGATTTCATGCAGCACAGATCTAGATGGGTGTTTGCTGGCCAAACTGACTTAGAAGGGAAAGCGCACTTGTATCTCTCAATGAGTAACGAGTGGGCTTTGGCTGAACAATCTTAAAATAGAATGGTCTTCTGCTGCGCTATCTTAAAATTGAGTGAGCCCTTGCAGCATTGACTTGGTAGGGGGTTAGCTCTTGCTGCGCATTCCTGGACGGGAACGGGCTCTTGCAGCACAGTCCTGGAAGAAAGAGGCCTCTTGCAGCACAGTCCTGGAAGAAAGAGGGCTCATGCAGCACAGTCCTGGAAGAAAGAGGGCTCTTGCAGCACAGTCCTGGAAGAAAGAGGGCTCTTGCAGCACAGTCCTGGAAGAAAGAGGGCTCTTGCAGCACAGTCCTAGAAGAAAGAGGGCTCTTGCAAAATGGTCTTGAATGGGACTGAGCTGTGTGACATGTGCCCTCTTTCATCACACCGGCCTGGATGAAAGAGGACACATGCCACACAGACCTGGATGGAAGAGGGCACATGCCACACAGACCTGGATGGAAGAGGGCACATGCCACACAGACCTGGATGGAAGAGGGCACATGCCACACAGACGTGGATGGAAGAGGGCACATGCCACACAGACCTGGATGGAAGAGGGCACATGCCACACAGACCTGGATGGAAGAGGGCACATGCCACACAGACCTGGATGGAAGAGGGCACATGCCACACAGACCTGGATGGAAGAGGGCACATGCCACACAGACCTGGATGGAAGAGGGCAC
>SDVV010036266.1:0-10967 GCA_016164225.1 Gammarus roeselii
AGAGCTGGATAGCAGCGGGTGACTGAGAGCTGGATAGCAGCGGGTGACTGAGAGCTGGATAGCAGCAGGTGACTGAGAGCTGGATAGCAGCGGGTGACAGAGAGCTGGATAGCAGCGGGTGGCTGAGAGCTGGATAGCAGCGGGTGACTGAGAGCTGGATAGCAGCGGGTGACTGAGATCAAGCCTGCTGGTATGAAATGGAGTAATGATGGTGTTTATGCAACGTGCTTACTAGCTGGGAAAAGGAAGATAACACATATGGCCTGCTATATTCAATATTGGTTAGGGTAATTTCAAACTGTTTACCATCCTCAATTGGTCTTTGCATACAAATGCATGTTTTTTTCTGGCTGCGACTGATTTTTGTAAACAGTCTGGTCATGATACGTGAGTCACGACAAAATGTTGAAACATACAAACAATGTGGATTTAGAATCCATGTCAAAAACATTGCACATTTTTAAGCATAGAATTATTCCGTACACGGATTCCAGTAAATTTTAATGCAAGTCTACTTCGACCTAATTTAACGTACACGCGCTTGAACGCAGTGTACTAAATAACCGAGCTATTCCATCATCGTCATGTTAGTAGTACACAGAACGTGGGTTAAGAAAAGTTAACGTTAAAATAGAACGAAGGTTTTTATGACTCTCTGCCACCTTTTTGTCCCATTACTTATTATCTCAATGCTGCTCCCGAAATGTGTTCAAGGTGTTTGAGGAGCCTTCACCCGTCGTCCAAAACCCCTTCCAACTCGGTCAATACTATCTGCTTCACAACACAACTTACCTCTGTTTACTTACAATTTCAGTCACCTGATATATTTTTTCGTTTGCAATCGTCTCTCTACATACAACGTATACCCCCCAACTCTTCCTCTCCGCCCCCGAAGGTTGCAATTGCAGTAGTGGATCTTTCTTTGACTTCCTTTCTCTAAGAGTCTAGGGCCCAGACTCTCAGGGAGAGAGCGACTAGGCTGTTGTCACTATTTAAGAAGCGCGTGAACCAAGCCAGTGCATTCTCGCATAAGCCATACAGTAAGTGTGACAAAAAGAATAATCACTACTACAAAAATATGGTCACTATGACAAACTTATTGTCAATGACAAAAAAAACGTTACTGGTAAAAAATGTGGCATAATTATTGTCACTCTGATAATATGGTTACCGTGTCATCATCATCACAAAGAACAACTACCCTATTCGCATATGTCGGGGCTTAGCATTCGCTATCTTGGCTGTGTTTCAGAGTCTCTGAACGTCATCTGTCATTTTACATTTTGTTGTCATCTTATGGAAGGCCATATTTTTCTTATTTTATATGGGAAATTGAACAAGACTTTGTCTGTAGTCTACTCCCATCTCTCATATGGAGTCTTTGTGTGGGTACAAATCTTCTCTGAAAGGATGCACAAGTTTACATAATTTTTGTATTAAACTTGAATTTCAAAACTGTGTTGCTCATCAGAGGTGCACAAAATTCACCGTATTTTCAATTAACCCAAAATATACGATCATTTGGTTCTGTGGGACTTCTGTTCATTTTTCAAATCACTCACAGCTAAATTTTATTTAGCAAACTGATCTAGTGTACTCGAGTTATGGGTGTTTTTCTATTTTTCTCTATCGAGCAGTGATCTTTTGGAACAATTTCCAAACGAAAAGCGCAGCACGGATTAATTTTTGTATTTTGAGCAAAGAATGAAACAATCTGAACCTGAGTAGCAGTCTTGGTGTAGGATATTGCTACGCTCTTTCAAAATGTAGAACTCTAGAGTTGAGACACAGAAAATCATCATTTCTTTGCTGCCGCATCCACTCTTTTATTCGCAGTAATTTGCTCAATTCCTTTCCTACCTCATTGGAGCATTGGTGGTGAACTCTGAGGCGCCCTCTGCAATTGAACAATGATGATATTCAATGATAATTGGACATTGAAACGGTCACTTGGATATCAGTTTACCAACAAACAAACTCAAATATATATATATATATATGCAATATATATATATATATGCAAATATTTTTATTCATCAGGGGACATGTATAAATTTGTATGTTCCATGTATTTTATTCAGCCTAGTGTCTCGGATCATGTATCAGCGCTACCTACGGGTTTGAAAATATGATTAGTTTTATTTGCTATATAAGTCCAACTCTAGTCAATTCATACCACTGTAATAACATATTTAGTATAACTGCAGAGGACTTTTCATCGCAATCCTTTTTTCACGTTGTATCACACTCAAGTTCCAATCTTTACGAAGCTGGTAATATTCAGAGCCGTTGTTCTACAAAAAAAATATCATAAAAAACAAAATAAAATAGTGAAACACTCTGAATTCCACAGTATCAATTGTATACCAATGTTTTTAGTTCTTAATATAAACTTCAGCGGTTGCACCCAGATCATTTCCTTGCGAGGCCACACTTTACGACGGACTGTATACATTCGGATAAAGTCAACTTTCTCCTGTAGACTGAGGAGTTCGGTCCTTGTGCCGCCGGTGCCGGTTGTATAATAACTCCTGCTGAAGGTAAGAAGATGACTAAAGTCTATGATTGTCACAGGTACCAGTGAATTTAATGTTAACTTTAGAAATGCTGTATTTAAAGTATGAGTTTTAGGAAAGTCGTGGATTGAATTATGAAATTGTAAGTGTCTTCTATTCCATGAATAGTATTTTTAGGCCGTGTTAATATACCCCGCTAGAGGTCATTGAACATGAGAGATGTGAATAAGGTCTCACAATTTGAGATCTCTAATCATAGTTGATATGACGATGAGAGTGCTCCATACATCCGTCAACAGGCGGATTTATAACGTACGCACACTAAACTGGGACCTTAGAAATTTTCCGGACGTCTGCGGAACGGTGCAAGTTGATGATTCTTTTACGAGTCCTAGCATAGACAATAAAAAGAAAGGCATCGATAAAAACTGACATGGTACGTGTCAAAAATATCAAGTTTCTGGAGTTTTTTAATCTTGCTTACAGATCACGAATGCTGTGAGTTGAACTCTTCTTCGAAAAACATTTCAATATAAGCCATCAATTTCAAATCAACCTATACACACTCGAATGACGAACCCTTGTTTGTTGGCCATATCTTTCTTATCATCTACTTGCTGATCATGATTTTTCTTATCCTCTACTTGCTGATCATGACCTTTCATATCCTCTACTTGCTGATCATGATCTTTCTTTTCCTCTACTTGCTGATCATGACCTTTCATGTCCTCTACTTGCTGACCATGACCTTTCTTATCCTCTACTTGCTAATCATGACCTTGTTTGTCCTCTTCTTGCTAATCATGACCTTTCTTATCCTCTACATGTTAATCATGACCTTTCTTATCCTCTTCTTGCTAATTATGACCTTTCTCATTCTCTACTTGATAATCATGACCTTCCTTATCCTCAACTTGCTAATCATGACATTTGTTATCCTCTACTTGGTAATCATGACCTTTCTTATCCTCTACTTGCTAATCATGACGTTTATTATCCTCTACCTGCTTATCGTAACCTTTCTTATCCCCTACTTGCAAATCATGGCATTTCTTATCCTCTACTTGCTTATCATGACCTTTTTTATCCTCTACTTGCTAAGCATGACCTTTTCTATCCTCTACTCGCTAATCATGACATTTATTATCCTCTACTTGCTAATCATGACCTTTCTTATCCTCTACTTGCTAATCATGACCTTTCTTATCTTGTGCTAGTTAATCATGACCTATCTTATCCTCTACCTGCTAATCATGACATTTTTTCTTGTCCTCTACTTGCAAATCATGACCTTTCTAATCATCTACTTGTTAATCATGACATATCTTATCCTCTACCTGCTAATCATAACCAGCAAGTCGTGTTTAGAGATAGGAAAGTAAAAATATTGTTCATTAAAACTTTAATTACTTCATAGTCAATGAAATATTATATTTATTTGAGGGACACTGAAGAGTTTAGTGATGTGTTAGATGCTTCCATACCGAGTGTACTTTATCCAATCTATCATGTTAGCTCTTTACTGATTCGGAATATGTTTTGGTTGAAAGAGACTGCTTTTGGATCACAAATAAAAATGGACGATTAGCTAGTCAATTGATACATAGTGAAGTATAACTCTCAATAACGGCCGATGACAAAGAGAGAATATGAATTATTAAGACCGACCAAGCCAAATGCTTACCAGGGAACCGACGAGGCAGAAAATGCTCGAAAGAGCACCAACTTTCAATACCAAACATGAACGAGTGATAAAATAGACACCATTAGTAGAATAGCAAAGCTGCCGCTGCGTCTCTAAGCATTAGGTTTTGTTATTGATGAGCTCAAGCTAGAAGCAATGATGTTAAATAATAATGCAGGTATTTTACAATTATCTCATACGATCTTCAGGAAATGAATTTGAAGAATGTAACTTTAATAAATTCGTAGATACAGTATCGTATCTCAATTATCTATTACTGTAGGCGGTTCCGGTAATCTATAGTGGGTTACCGGGAGTATAAACGTTCCTCACTGTCTATCTCGAGACGCTTAATGCTGATCACTAAGCTGGCTTGATATCATCACTTGAGTGCATTTATGAATACCAACACTGAGGCAAGAAACGAGATGAGGAAAGGTTAATTCAACAAGAGTATTATGGCTAAGGTTGAATTCTCGCAATGTTGAGCCGCTGCCATCACCTACACCAACTCAAGATAAACTAAGCTTTGTATTAATAATGACAGTGAGTTTCTGATGTGCTACGACAAATAAATGGAAAGTGTGGTGGCAGAACATTGTTCAAATGGATATTATAGTTTCAGTTACAGATAATTTATTTGAATACGTAACAATATGTCAGTGTTGGCCGGTGTGGTCTGATCATTCCCTTCCAGTAATGTCAGTGATCAATATACGTTGAACTGATCAATATAAAGTGTAAATGTAAAGTTCCACCATGAACCCGTGGTTTGTTTGTATTCTTGATATTGTTGATATTGTGTTATTTGGGGTTGAACATTGTAATCAGGCTCTGACCCTTGATTTTAATTAGTTCAGGATACCTGACGGAAAAGAACAGCATTATTTCATGTCACTTATTTGTACTGTGAGGTCAGCTGGCCATAATCCACAACATTTGGGCCAGATGGTTCAAGTGATGTAAAGAAAATAATTTACGAGGCCTAACAATCCATGAAGAGTGTAAAAAAACTACACGTTTTACAGGCTTGTACCAGTGTATTTAAATTGGTAATGCATTTTTATGTCTTGTACCTGGTAATTACGATTCAAATATGGTAAGTACAAAATAGTATTCGCTTCAACAGGATTTCTGTCCTGATAACATGCTGCAGCAGGGACGACATCATGTGGGGATCCACTCCGCTCGACAGCATGATAACATCCAACAGCATAGACGCCTTCATGCGGGGATCAACTCCGCTCGACAGCATGATAACATGCAACAACAGGAACGACATCGTGTGGGGAATGGAGTTAGAGATTACAGAAAACGCAAAGATATGAACCCTGTTATAATATCAAATATGCACCATTTTTAAAAACGCTATCATCCACATGGGAACCATGAACAAATAACACTGCCCCAGTTAAATATGAAGTTACTACATCAATTATTTTGTTAACAACAGTCTCACTGATCAACGGCTGCCAGTAAATGCAATGAAGGAGCAACTTCATATTACGTGGTATGCTTGCCAAATGTTAGTGCAATACTCAACGAAGAAGTATTCCACAATCGTTGCATTTTATGGTCATTGCTGTGCCGTCTGCAAACCCGTTACCTGGGAAATGAATTGGTCAATTTCTTATGCTCGAGTTTGCAATTAAGGTTGTTATGCGTTTACAAGCGGTGGTCGTGGCCAATTACTCATGACGCTGCATTATGATTGGTGATGATTTGCAATGACTTTGCTTGCTAATGAAGACTTTCCTAAGTGCTACGAGCTGCAAGCTGATACGAGTTTTGGACTAGATTTATTCTGGGGATCTTTATGCACGTATAAGACTAAAAAAATCGCTTTGAATTCCAATTCGAAATACTTTTTCACCCGATGTTGTGGATAATAGCTAATGAAATGAGCAACACTGGCTACCTCCAAAAAAAAACGACACTCCATCCCTTTATAGTCTTGTACCATATATAAGAAAAAACATGACAACATGTTGACGATTGGCTTCACTTGGATACCAGATTGTATAAGTATAATACGTATAGACATACTTTTATTTTTACCTAAGATGTCATGGGTGGCATTGGTACAGTAGGTATGGTGGAAATGGTGTCCAGGAAGGCATGGGTATCGATGTAAAGTAGTGTTGGGGGACTAGGAAGGCATGGGTACAGGTGGTATAGCAGTATAGGGAGGCCAAGGTTGCATGGGTATAGGCGGTCACAGATGGGCGTGTCTCACATCATCACTACCTTGTGAGTTGACAAGTCTTCAACACCTGAACGCTTCACCAGAGTCTGGTACGACAGCTGCCCACGCTACACACTCCACCACAGTCACTTTAATTAGTTACTAATATGTATTGTGCTCAAATAGATGATAACGCAGGTAATTGAATAAAATCCCTAATTTACTCTACTGATTTTCTTCGGTGGCGTTTAGCCACCCTCGGCCGCCCTATGTACAAGGCCGCGCAGTACAGAGTAGCCATGAACACAGATGCCCAACAACCAAAGAAAAAGAACACCCATGACGGGGCTGTTCCATGATTGCCCAAATATAGATGTACCATCGATGGCCACTCGTGAGATGTCGCTTGAAAAATACTCAGGAAGAGCTCATCCACGGTTCCCGGCTTTTGCAGGGGTTGGCCACAAAAGCCCATTCCACGATTACCAGCTGTTGTAAGAGCTAGCCACAAAAGCCCATCCCATGATTACCGGCTTTTGTAAGGGCTTACCACAGAAGCACATTACACGGTTACTGGGTGCTGTAAGGGCTTGCCACAAAAGCCCTTTCCACGATTACCGGCTGTGGTAGGTGCTTGCCACAGAAGAGAATTCCACAATTATCTACTTCTGTATGAGCAAGCCACAAAAGCACATTCCACCATTATTGGCTATGGTAGGTGTTTGCCACAAGTACCAATTCCCCGATTACCGGATCTTGAAGGCGCATGCCCCACAAGCCCATCCCACGATCACCGGCTTTTGTAGGTGTTTGCCAGAAAAGCCCACCCCAAGATTATCGGCTTTTCTATGAGCTTTCCACAGAAGCCGACTAATCGTTGTGGATTAGCGCACCCGCAGCATCAAAATAATAAACATACACAATTTATCAAATATAAGTGGTAATAAACATGCTTACATCAAAACCTGAAATGCAGAGTTGGATGTTCATCACGACTTTCAATAATGGGATTTGTTGTGGAGCTTAGGAAGCAGTCCGTTTTTGTCCCGGCTGTGTGTAGAAGTTAGAGGACAAAGTAGATACACTTGTTCTGAGATGGTTAGGACACATGGTGAGGATGGATGAAGGAGATTGGTGAAAAGGGTATTGAAGACGGAAGTGAGTGGACGTAGGCCTTGAGTATGACCGAATTTTGGGTGGACGGATGTCGTGAAGCATGCGTTAGGAAGGAGAGATACGCGTGGTGTTAGTGGGAGAGTGTGCACCAGATAGGCGTGAGTGGTGGATAGTTGTCAATGGATGAGTTCGATTCTCTGATGTTCTTTCCCGCCCTTGGCCTCGCGTTGAGAAAAGGAATGGGCGGGCCGCTGTTCATTATAACGATGACAGGGGTAAACCAGATTCACTTTCGGGCCCTGCTCCTGACACTTACCTCGGATCCCACTCTTGACCCGGGGTGTGTGTTGCGGGACCTCCTGGCTGGACCCTTTAGCGTCAAAGGGCTAACTTTGTTTGAGTGTGAGTTTATGAGAGGAGTATGAGGTGCACCTTGCCGTCAGCCGCCCCACTACCTAGGGGATTCGGGCTAGTGTCTGTAGAAATATCTGTATGTATGAATACTTTAATGAACAGGTTCTCGGTTTCTCTATGTTATGGTACCTGCGATTACCGGATTCTTGCTCACGTGAAGTAGCTGCGGTCGGGAGAGCAACTTCGTGTTAGATGTTACTGACACTGACCAGCATACACTTACAATGTATATCAGTGACTGATGATGAATAACAGCTGCTCACTCAGTAACACCGAGCGCAGCACGTGATTCAAACCCGTCCATTACAATCATTGCAGCCCCACGGTCTGCTTTTGTATGTCGTGCTTATTGCAGGAAATTATTTGATCCAGTTTATCGTGTTACGTTTTCAAAGTAATCTCCTATAAATCATATCGACCGCAAATGGTTTATGAGGTTGAGGACACAATATCAATAGGGAAATTCTTGAGCAAAAATAATTTCTTTAGCCACTTCTCTACAACAGACTAACATACTTTTGTATTTGCACAACACTTGCTGTCTTCGCACAAAATAGTACCTTCTGGGTAGGAAGTGCGAACAGTAAATACTGCTTGGAATTACCCAAACATAGTCTTCTTCATCATGCATCAGGCGCGGCATTACTGACATGCCCGGTGAACATAAAAACATGCTTACTCGTAAAGCCGCTCTTTTGATGCTGGACGAAGTCCAACAACCATACACAACAGAATCACGTAATTCAAATGTGACCTCGTAATTTTTCATTGCGTTAGGGGATTTGATGGGTTACTCAGAAGTAGGACAATGCAGTTAACTACTTTGGCACTTAGCTTGATACTAAACTCTGCATAAGAACAACACGCGTCTCTACAGCACAGCATCAGTAAACAAACTTGATAATGCTAATAATTCACTCAAAAGCTAATGCATATTTTTAAGCACCTATTCACCTTGGTAGTCTTTGCAATAATATGACTTTAAATGAATAAAGTTTTTAGGTTAAAACCTAAATTTCGCCTCGTAAAACATGTACTTTGAGGTTATGTGTAGCATAAAATTATTTTTGCTTGTGTAGTCCATATTTCAGTTGTATGATTTGAATCTCGTCAAAAACTTTATGCCTTTCAGAGGATAAAGAATATTTATTTTAATTGCAATAAAATGATCTCATTCAATTTCTTGTGATATATGAGAGTGCGAAGAAAGTTGATATTGTCTGTTGGCATCATAGTTCAATCTAAAGTTATTTATCTCGCACAATGCATGGGTCATTAAGAGATATATAGAGTCGCTGCTAATACATATATCGAACATTTCATGTACATATTTGTTTTTCTGCCCATATCCGTTTCCATTAATTCAATTGGGAGTTTTTCTTTGTTGACCCGCCATGCACAAAGCATGAAACTGATCCTGCTTTCACGTTCCTGTCACGAACGTGGCTGATATTACAACACCATCGCAGTGCTGTTGCAGCACTATTGCAGCACTTCTGCTGGCGGGTGGATTGCCTTGCAGAACGACATGTTTGTATTCAGACAGCGTCCGGCAGTAACTTCTCGCCGAATTTAGAGTATGAAAAATGCTTGTTTTCTATGCTGTCGCATAGGGCTCTTTGAAAACATGGTCCCTCGAAAGCATTTTGGCAACAAAAAAAATCAAAAATATAAACTAAACATTGGAAAAACAAGAATCTTCGAGTGCATGTGCATGCGGAGTATCGAAACCTAATGACTAGCATAATTGGATTATTAATGCAACAATGTGTAATCAATAATGCAACAATGTTGGATCAATAATGCAACAATGTTGGATCAATAATGCAAGTGTTGGATCAATAATGCAACAATGTTGGAACAATAATGTAACAATGTTGGATCGATAATACAACAAAGTACTACATCGTTCGACGAATGTTCCGAAACCTCGGTTCCTGTACCTTGATACTGTAAATGGAAACAATACTCCTGAATAGTCACTGTACTGCAAAATTATATTCTACTTGGCCCTCGATAACAGTTCCTCTAACTTGAGATTGGATGCTATTATTCTGTTGGATGGGCATGTAACTCCCTTGCTTCCATTGTAGTTTTTTCTGATCTCATACTTATAAGTGGAAATATTAATTGATTGAGCCGTTATATGTACGGTCGGCGGCAAAAGTTCACGTACCCTGTAAAGTCCTTATTATTCTTGGGTTAATTGAAGTAAACGAACGATGAATTAACGTATTTTCTATGGAGATGAAACTGCTTGTATTAGTAGAAAGATAGGTTGGGAAATATATAACCATTAATTCCTACGAGAGTATGCATCGTGGAGGATTATATAGTGGCCTATATAAACAACCAAAAGATAAATGGTGATCTGCTCCGCGGTGATGATAAATAGTTGAACCCTGGAATAAAACACAGTGTGCTGAGGTCAGGGTTTGTTTATTGTGTGTCAGAGATCTGCGATAGGATGGATCTTTCAATGACACGCCTGAAACCAAGTAAAATTAATAGCAAATTTGCATGGTTCCTAGTGTTCATTGCGCCCACTTGACCAGTACTCATCGTCATCATTGATGTGTTCCTTGATCGGGACATTGATTTCTCACAAAGAGTGACCGGTCAGGGATGTCACTACATATACGGAAAGTAACATCACCACTAAAACTTCGAGGGCAATGCGCATAAGCGAATAATAGTTTCACTTAATAATCTTCCATTTGGAACTTGCTCACTTACTTACTAGCGCTTTGGGTAGTTTCTATGCCTACATAAATTTATAAAAACCCAACCCCTCTTGAAACAACAGGGTTTCGAGAGTGAAGGGGTCACTCGAATTTCGAATTTATAGGCTCATTCAAAATTTGAATAATGTATTCTATGTCGTTGGTCGATCACGGATGGAAAAATTTGGTCGATCCATTACTGGGACTTAACTAGATACAAATAGACTCCGGCCGCATTTGATGAACAAATAACGCAATATTTAGGAACTTCTGATGTTTAATGCTTAGTTTAAGAAATTGATCACAATGCCATGCTAGAGCCAATTATT
>SDVV010036267.1:0-10967 GCA_016164225.1 Gammarus roeselii
TTTTGTGTTTTGAGCCTCATTTCCCCCGGAGCCTCAACGTGAGTCATAATAGGCTCTTCCGTAGGGCGCGACCGTCATTGATTCAGGTAAGTTTGCACGGCCTTGCGTGCGAAAATATTAGTTTTGTCAAGATGAAGTCGGTACACATTTCAATTGTGGCATGTTCGCTTACTGGAGCGTACAAGAGAGTAAAGAATTAACGCGTATCTTCGTAAATGTACAGAGGTCATAGCGTGGGCAGTGAGTAGACCTCGGTTGCCAGGCAGTGCTTTGGGAGGCACTAAGAATGGTCATAGCGTGGGCAGTGAGAAGACCTCGAATGCCAGGCAGTGTTCTGGGAGGCGGTGAGGATGGTCATAACGTGGGCAGTGAGTAGACCTCGACTGGGAGACGGTCAGGATAATCATGAATTGTGAAGTCATTAGACTTCGGCTTCCGGCTGTGCTCTGGGAGGCGGTAAGGATGGTCATAGTGTCCCTAGTAACCACTGAAAGTGAGCCCCAGGTGGTAGCCTGGGGCTCTATTTTTGCCCCGTTGCATGACCACCTAAGCCCCATGTTGTAGCAATGAACAATTTGGCTAATGAACCAATGTGGGTTCTTAAAACGTGGCCACAAGGTTGCAATTTACCACCATAGGTTACAAATCAAGGTAGGCACCACCTAAGAATTACATGTCATGTACTTCAAAGGTGCTGCTGCGGCTGCTACCTCGGATGCTTTTGCGGCTGCTGCTGTGGCTGCTGCTGCGGCTGCTGCTGTGGCCGCGGCTGCTACTGCGGCTGCTACTGCGGCTGCAGTTCATGGAAGCGGAAAAGAGAATGTAAAGAAACGAAAATAATTCAAAGGGGAATAAAGAATTTTCTTGTTTCATATGTGGTATGGAAATGAACAAATAACAACCAATTGATGACACGAAACAAAAAATTATTGTGTTGATATCTATTTGTTCAGCTCGTTATTCAATGATGGAAGAGGATGCCCGAATTAATTGACTTTCTATGACTCTTCATTATTCAAGTTTGAAATATCTCTTCTTTATTTGTCATCAGCGCGATAGTGGTATTAGATGTGAAGGCCGATGATACCATATAATGAGTACCAATCAACATTTGGTCAATGATCATTATTGATTGAAACATTTCTATGCTAAATATGAGCATATTTCACGACGAGAATCAAGCTCTAATATTCAGATCAAATCAATTGATAAATTGTGCAAGTATTCTGTTCTGAAACTCCTTTCAAATACAATATGTAATATTTTAGTGTAGCCCCAACCAACATTTTGACGTGACACAGAAATGTTTGGTTAAATTACGATTCGTGAACAACTAGTACGTTCTAGTCCAAAAGAGGGCGCGTGCTAGGCTCGAGAACGGGTTACGAACTTCTCCAATAGATGGCGCGGTGACTGCTGTCATGGCGTCCAATCAGGGTAAAGAATTCCACATTAACGATGTGAAATTTTTACTACGTTCATTCGAGGTGAATGAAAGTTTTGTTAAAATAAACGCATGTCGTGCCCATACAATGTTCTTCATTTATTTAATGCAGTCGAATGGTAATTGGTATGTTTTTACTAGCTCTAAATTGTACATGATTAAAGATAGGGATTCAGATGTCTGCATTCCAATACGTTCTTCATGTCCAAAAGCAATGTTTGCTTTAATTATATTCCAAAATATATCAAATGATGACAATTATATGATTCAAGGGCTTATGACTTTCCACGCACGACATGCCGTAGCGACACAGCGACCGCCATGTGCAAATGTAACTTTTAACAACGTGCTAACGGCAACATTGTTAGCGCCTTGCCACGCTGTCGGCAGCAGCGGTTAGGCGCCGCCATGCGATAGTTACCTCGCCACGGCGCTGCTAGCGCACTCAGCTACCCAATACCCACCGTGCAACGTTGCAGCGACTTGGGACCCAGCGCATGTGGTTACCAGGGGTGAGCAGTGAGTAGTCCTCGGATGGGAGAAGACCAGGATGATCATAGCGCGTGAAGTAAGTAGCTCTCGCTGTGGGAAGTGGTCAGGGTGATCATAGCGCTTGAAGTAAGTAGCCCTCGATGTGGTAAGTGGTCAGGATGATCATAGCAGGTGAAGTATGTAGCCCACGATGTGGGAAGTGGTCAGGATGATCATTGGGCTTGAAGTGAGTAGCCCTCAATGTGGGAAGTGGTCAAGATGATCATAGCGCGTGAAGTAAGTAGCCCTCGCTGTGGGAAGTAGTCAGGATGATCATAGGGCTTGAAGTGAGTAGCCCTCGATGTGGGAAGTGGTCAGGATGATCATAGCCCGTGAAGTAAGTAGCCCTCAGTGTGGGAAGTGGTCAGGATGTTCATAAGGCGTAAAGAGAGCAGTACAAGTGTATCAAAAAGTTGACAAATGTAAGAAGAAACTAGAGGACTTTTGAACACAACTTGGTTGTCTTCGATAGGAAGGAGATAAGTTCTGAAATAGACCGTCTAGGAGCGTTTCAGGAGTCGGTTAAATTTCTGTTTGAAACCTGACACTCAATACAACTCAAACCAGCACCTAAAAATAAAGTCACCGATCCACAAGGTTGATTTGAAATTGTCTCAACTTCATTCCTCGTTAAATCAATGAAGAACGGAGTCATTGCTGGAGACCGTTTTGCAACGAGCAGATACCAATGCTAGTCGTTTTTTACCTTGCTATCGCCAGTACGGGGCACCATTTTAACCGTGCGGATGTCAGTGACGGACACCATTATTTCACGCACATGCTGTGAGAGTGCTGTAGCCGGAAGTTATATAGCGGCAATTTTGGTAGAATTTGTCGAGCTGTGATTTGAATGTTGCGATAGTATCGTTTTTTAAAACCTCCACAGGAAGCTTGTTCTATTCTTCTACAACTCTATTCATTAAGAAATTGCGCGTGATGTCCAGTGAGAAACTCTAGCCAGTGATTTTGTATCCACTGTTCCTTGTCACTCCGATCACATCTAGTGTGAAAAGGCACACGCGACCGACGTTTTTATTGTCCTTCATAATTTACCACACTTCCATCATATCACCTCTGACTCGACTCTTCACTAGAAAGGGAGATTGTGTTTACGTAGTCGGTCTTCGTACGATTTATTGCGCAGCGAGGGGATAAGTTTTGCTGCTCTGCGTTGAACCTTCTATAATTTAATAACGTCTCGTTAAGATATGGAGAGCAGGAATGAACGGAATACTCGAGATGCGGTCCAACAAATGTATTGTATAATGTGAGCATACTGTGATTGCACTGGCACGAGATAGTGCGGGACAACATATCTGGCATTGTATTGTCCTTTTCTGGCAGAATATTATATTGCAGACCTGGGGCAAGCGTGTATTTGGTGTAGGGTTTTACCGGATGGTCATAGCGTGTAGCATCTTAGTGCATGGACATCGTTGTCTATCAATACAAGGGTTTGGTGCGACGTTTGATGGTTGCGGTTGGCGCGTCATTGCATTCCAAGTAAACTTGACTTATTTCAGAGAGAAAGAATTTTCATATATAAGTAACTGATATGGCAGTGGGTATGCTACTTCAGAACGGGTATCTAACATAAGTGATCAGTTCATTTTTGATATAGGACGTCTCTGGTTGGTTCTACGCCGTTTTGCATCAGTGCAGTTTATCGAGGTTGGGTGATATGTGCCGATGTAACTTAGCTGTTATAAGTTCTTTGGGAGATTGGAACTTTGAACTTTTTGAAAAAAAAAATCCGTTGCATCAACGTAAATGGTTGGGTTCATGATGGGATATAATTACACCAACTTTCTTCCCAGCCTTTCGCTGATAAGCCACTCATGATTCTGGACATAAAAGATTGCTACATGCAAAGAAAAGTTGTCTTTAAATGGGCCTTAGACCATGAAGCACACCCGCAAAGTATATCCTCTCCGCTCAGAAATCGCGCCAGAAGAACAGCAACTACTTCACATTCTCCGAGGAGGAAGAGAACAAAGGATGCTGTTACTCCTTGATGTCTTCAACAACAATGCCATTCATCAACATACGAGAATTGAACCTTGTCGCAACTCCAAGATATTTGAACTATGCTACAGTGAACAGAACAAACGAACAAGCCAAGGCTAGAGCATCGCGCTGGCATCAGAAAGTCAGCGCTGACCGCTTCAAAAGGAACTGTGCAAGTCGCTGACAACGTAAGTAATGGTTTAGGTTTCTTTGGATAAGGTTCGATCCGTGTGATTTATAATGTTACCTATGAAGTTGATACCAGAAACATGAATACCTGGATCTATGTTCCAGTCCAGTGAAAATTACCCAATCTAAATTGATCTATGTGCCAGTTTAGTGTAAACGACCAAATCTGGAAGGATCTTTGTGCCAGTTTAGTGAAAATGACCAAATCTGTAAGTATCTGAAGCCAGTTCAGTGAAAACGACCCAATCTGTAAGGATCTATGTGCCAGTTTAGTGAAAATGACCTATCTGTAAGGATCTAGAACTACAGTGATAATAACTTATCTACAAGAGGCTATGTGCTAGTACAGTGAAGGGACTGATCTCTGAGGGGCTATGTGCCAGTACTTCGAAAGGGACTGATCTGTAAAGGACAATGTGCCAGTAAAGTGAAACCGACTGGTCTATAAGGGGTAATGTACTAGTACAACAGTCCTGCTGCCTCAGTTAGCTGCGATCGATCCGTTGGTTCAAAACAGACTAACGGCAGTCATCCATGCACATAGGCTGATAACACTGAATCTCTCGTCATCCATGCACATAGGCTGATAATACTGTGAATCTCTCATCAGCCATGCACACAGGCTGATAACACTGTGAATCTCTCGTCACCCATGCACATAGGCTGATAACACTGTGAATCTCTCGTCATCCATGCACATAGGCTGATAACACAGAAACTCTCAACATCCATGCACATGGGCTGATAACACTGAATCTCTCGTCATCCATGCACATGGCTAATAACACTGTGAATCTTGCGTCATCCATGCACATAGGCTAATACACTGTCAATCTCTCTTCAGCGACAATCATAGTTTGATCCATCGACCATAGACTAAAATAAAATGGGACTCTAATGCAATTTGTCTTCTATTGCTGTAATTGCTCATATTTGATACTTTTGAACATAGAAATGAGTGGATATATCCTTGCCGTGATATCATCCTAATGCTTCCCCATTCAGCGCCATGGTTTGTCTGCTGCTGAACAAGAGATTCGTAGTGAAATCTTCAGTGGCTTCCATGCTGTCTTTTTATTGGACGTGCTGATCAACTTTACAAACGATAAACTCAGAGAGGTGAGTGGCGTTGTATGTGACATGCCGACTCTTATTAGATGTGCTAAGTATCGTTACAAACGCTAAACTTAGAGAGGCGAGTGACGCTACATGTGACACGCCGACTCATATTGGACGTGCTAAGGAACTCGACAAACGCTGAACTCAGGGAGGTGAGTGACGTTACAAGTGACAATGATCTGACTTATAATAGTTCTTGCGAGGGAATAAAGCGAAGGCATCTTTATGAGAAACTTTATTGGGGGGGGGGGAAAGTTTGAGATACGATCCCGTGATCGTAATGTTTGAGGCAGGGGTACTTGATAGATGATCATACATGACGAATTTGTATACGTTGACACATATTTAGTTCAAAGCTGGTTACACGGCTCACAAGCAGATTTTTTTTCTACCTATTGGGGTACGTCTGCAGGTCTAGGTTGACCAGTGGTGGGCTGATCATCCACGTTGGTGTGTTGATTTGAAGAATTCGATAGGAGAATGAAGGCTTGATTGCTTTGCGTCTCATGTTCAGCGAGGTCAGTATGTTATCCACGCGTAGAGAAAAGGGTGGGCATATGTTCTCTCCGGAAAGGAAGAGGAAGTTCGTTAGCAAGCACGTTCAGGGATTCGATGGGTGTGGAACGGAACGCAGCTGTTGTGATACGCAGGGCGTTATTTACTAGGATTGAGAGAGGTTTTAGGGTGGTTTTGGCTGCTGAACCGTAATCAATAGCTCCGTAATCAATGCGTGAGCGTATTAATGTTCTGAATAACGTCATGCCGGTGTTCATATCGGCTCAGAATTTCAAGGATGTTACAGAGAGGATTAGTCCGGTTGCTTTTTTGCAGCGGGTCTCCAGTGCTGCAATATGAGGTCGCCATGTGAGTTTAGGGTCCCACACAAGACCGAGGAATTTTAGTGATTCTTCGTATACTAGCGGGGTGTTGTTTAGGTTTAGGGCTGGTTTTAGGTGTAAGCCGGGCACGAGAGTGAAGTGCATGCTTTTCGTTTTGGGGAGTGAGAATCTGAATCAGTTTAGGGAGGCCCCGTTTCCGACTAGGTTTAGACATTTCTGGAGTTCCTGTTGAATTGTTAAGAGGCTAGGGTGCCTGTAGCTCATTTGTAAGTCGTCTACGTATAGTGATGAAAGCAATCTTCAGTCGCGCGGGAGAAGGTCTGCTATCTGGTCGATCTTGAGTATGGAAAGTGACACTGAGGACGCTTCCTTGGGGGACGCACATTTCATGCGGATAGGATGGTGATAAGGTGTCGCCGACCTTAACCCTGGAGGTGCGATTTTGCAGGAATTGGTGGATATAACGTGTTAAGTGGCCTCTCAGCCCTTTGCGGTGGAGATCCTTCATGATGCCATATTTCCAGGTAGTATCGTATGCTTCCTCCACGTCGAAAAAAATGGAAACCACGTGTTCTCTGCGGACAAATGCCTGTCTAATGTTAGATTCCAGTCTTACAAGGTGGTCCGTCGTAGAGTGGCGCTTGTGGCTGCCACACTGGATGCTGTTCAGGCCTACATGCATATCAAAGTAGTCGACGAGGCGTGTATTTATCTTTCTTTCCATGGTCTTGTCGAGAACGCTGGTAAGAGCGATGGGGAGGTAGTTCTTTGAGTCGCCGTAGAATTTTCCGGGTTTGGGTATTGGGATAATTGTAGATTCCCGCCATTGATCGGGAAAAAATGAGTTTGAGTACAGAGTGTTGAACACTTAATAAGTTGGCACGGGCGCCGTCTGGGAGATTTTTGATCATGTTGATGTGTACCCGGTCTAGCCCAGGTGAAGTTTCACGTTTATGGTCTCGAGCGCTCTGTAGTTCGTGGAGGGAGAAAGTTTTGTTGTAGGCCTCTTCGTTTCTAGAAGTAAAGTCAAGATTTCGCTTTCTCGCAAGTTCCTCTCCCGTTGGAAAGCGGCCGTGTAGTTTGTTGGTTGCGAAATCTGGCTAAAAGTTTGAGCTAGTTTATTTGCGATCTCCGCGTGGGAATAATAAGTTCTTCCTCGGTCAGAAAGGATGTTAATAGGTCGTTCGGGTTTTCCCTGGATAAGTCGATTTTTTTTCCCACACCTAGGAGAGGGGAGTGTTTCGATTAATAGTATGTACTAATTGAGCCCAGCTTTCACGTTTTTTCTCCAATAGAAGTTTTCGATATACAGCAGATGCCCTCTTCCACGCTACGCGGTTCCTGGGGGACCGTGCGCGTCGGTAGGCATGATATAGATTTTCTCGCTTATCTCTCGCTTCTTGCACCTCGCGGCACCACCATGGTTTTGGAAAGAATGTTGAAGGGGTATATTGGGGGATGCTTGTCTCGGCTGCGGCTTGAAATTTTTCGTATAGTTGGGCGATGATTTAGTGTTCCGACGTGGTTTCGGGGATGTTGTCCATATCACTCCACGCGATGTGTGCAGAGTATTCCATCCAGCTGGCTTTCCGGTAGTTGAATCGAAGTTCTTGTGGGACAGGGTTTTTTGGTTGGTTGATGAGAAGCGATATGATGACTGGGTTATGATCGCTGTAGTGTGTTGAAGGCAGAACACCCCAAACGAGTTGGGGTGCGAGTGGGGGAGCACATGGATAAATCGATGGCAGTTTCACTTTGGGGGGTGATTTAGGTGGGTTGTCCGTCGTTGAGAAGGACCAGCTTGCGAGTGAGTATGGTGTTAGCCATTATTATTCCCCTGGTGTCTGTTCTCATGCATCCCTAGGTTTCATGGTAGCTGTTGAAGTCTCCGAGGAGGAGCACTGGTGAGGGCAGTTGGTTTAGCAATTCGGTCATTAGTGCTTCAGAGATGTCATGGCTTCTTGATGAGTAGATGGATACCACTGTTATTGGCCTTGAGACGCATATCTTTACGCGATAGCTTGGAATTCTGCCTGCAGGGGAAGACAAAGGTGAGGTTCACTTTGGTGAATCATTAGTGCCACTCCGTCGTGAGCAGTCACGTTGGTGTGGCCTTCGCGGCGGTGTACGATATATTGGGGGATTCTGAGGGTGGCGGTCTCTCAGAATTTAATCTCCTGGAGGCCAATTACTAAAGGTTTATGGGTGGCGATCAGGGATAGTAATTCTTCTTTCTTATTTCAGAGTCCCTGGCAGTTCCACTGGAGTATTTTGGTGGTCATTTTGAAGGCTGTTCGCACTCTGACCTTGATGATCTTGAGTGGTCGCGTGGTTTGCTGGAGCTTTTGTGGTGCGCGTGTTTTGGGGTTCGCCCAGGGGTTTCGGGTTGGAAGGGTTCACGGGAGTGTCTGCCTTCGGTGGAAGGTGGTTTGCTGTGGTTGCTGCGGTCACGGCTGCAAATGCTCATGTGGGAAGACGAGGGTGTGTGCTCTCTGTGTTTGCTTCGTAAGTGAGCGTGCTCTTCTTCTGTGGTAGCCTTTTTCGTCTGTGTGGATGTTTGTGTGGAGTGACAGGTATTTGGGCTAGGTAATATGTCTGGTTGTGCGGAGGTCTCGCGTATGAGCTCTTCTAGATAAGAGCTGTCAGCCAGACCGTAATCGTTCTCGCTGATGGTGTGTTCGTGAGTCGTATTTGTTAACGGGAGATCTTGTCCCTCGCAGTGGTTTTCCACGGATGGAGCCACATTAGAGGCAGGTGGAGGTAGTTCGGAGATATGGTCCTGGCGGGTGGTTATTTGGGTGTTGTTACTGATCTTCTTACTCAGTGGTGCCTGGATATCGGAGGTTTCCTCATCCCTTTGTCTTTTTGTTTTATAGTAGCGAGCCTTGCTGTGTGGTCAACTGCGGGAGATGCATCCATCTCTTTGTCCTCCAGGTCTTTGCATAAATCATTTCTAGAACTGTGCGTCTCTGGTGCGGAGCCGGTCGCAGAGCTGGGTGAGGAAGCACTGCAGCTAGATAGGAGTGTTGGGATCTTGTTACGATGTTGTTCTGATGTGAGGATATCGTTGGGGGAGCTTGGTTGGCTTGTCGATTTGACTGCTTTGACATAATTGAAACGGTTGGGGTTTCCGTCTTTCCAGATTTGGATAGCTTGCTTCCGTGTAACTCTGCGTTCATTTTGTGTGATTGTTATTTCTTTTTGGTCCATATGTACTGGGCAGTCGCGGTCGCCTGCCTCATGGATGCATGAGCAGTGGTAACATTTAGGTTGGCAGACTGTGCTGTCTTTTCTGTCGTGCTCTCCAACGCATTTCTTGCAACGTTGGGGTGTGTGTGGCTGACAGTATGCGATGACGTGGCCGTATTCTAAACATTTTTATCATATTGAGGGCCATGTTGCTACTGGGTAGGTTTTGGTTCTTCCTCATTCACCCGGGATTACTATGAATTCTGGTGCGTCATGTCCCGGAAAGGTGATTTGGTATGCAGTAGAATTTGCGTTACGTGATTTTATCTATGTTGCTTGACAAACTTCGGTAACTCCGTAGTCTTCAGCTAGACCTTCAGCGAAAGCACTGAGGTCTGTTGTAGGCGTCTAACGGGAGGTGTATATAATCCGTTTGGTATCGTTGAAGGACGGATGCGTTTCAACTGTAACTTTAAGTTTATTGATGTAAGTAATCTTTTGTATAGCGTTACTTGGCTCTCGTTCTGTGACGTAGGCCAGGTATTTCTTCCCCTGTCATTGTATTTCATATGGTTTTCCTCCTAGTTGCTCGGTGAGTGACTTCATCGTTATAAATGGGTTGGCTGAAAAGAAAACTTTGTTTGCACCACTTTCTCTGAACTTTATGAAGAAGTGGGTGACAAATGGTGCCGATCTTCTCTCCCTGGAAGGAGGGTCATTTTGGGAAGAGCGCATCGAGACTACAGCCTCTCGTCGCCCGACCCCGTGATCTATCTGGTATTGGATGATTGCTCTCTCCCTTTCCTCCTCTGGGCAGTCTGTGTCCGGTGGGGTGTCCGTCTAATCTACAATAAAAGCAGGGCTGTTCTTCGGATTGACATGACTGGAGTCTTCCCGTTTGTCATGGTCGTCCCGGGAGCATTATGAGCATCTTTGCTTACAGTTACAGTTTCCTCTCATGTGTCCATATTTCTGGCATCTATAACATCGCATCGGACGTCTCTCAAATGGTGTAACCCTGGATTTAGTGGTGCAGAAGGGAATGTCCAGATATTTTGGTGGAGTGGGGCAATTGAATTCAAGTATTGGGGCTGTGGTAGTCTCTTCTTGGTGTGATCTTCTCTGCAACTTTTGCTTCGACAACGCAGTCCTCGTATTGAACGAGTCCAGTGATGTACTCCTCGATTTCCTCCTTCGGGATGACTTCAACGTAGATCAGACCAGAACTTGTAGAGAGAGTCTGGTGTGGTTCTATTTTGCATGGCTTCCCACAGAGTATGTTTTTGGAGAGAAATGTGTCACATTGAAGATTTGTGTCTACTCTGATGGCAAAGCATTCGTCGCCGCCGCTGGTGGCGATGCTCAGGACTGGGCGGCCAGTGAAAGAGCCTAGCTCTTTCCGCAGAGTATATGGACAAATATCCGGTCTGTCGTTTGTGTCGAACGTGATCTTTAGGTGTTCTGGAAAGATGGGACTAGTATTGAACAAGTTGCGTTCATTGAATAGTGTGTACTGCTTCTTCCTTGCAGCCCTTGGAACTCGGTTGGGATTTTGGTGAGGTGAAGAGTTGTCGAAGTTGTCAGATGTAGAGGTGGAGGTACTTGTATAAGTTGCAGGTTCTTTAGTTGGTTTGTTTTTTATTAGTTCG
>SDVV010036268.1:0-10967 GCA_016164225.1 Gammarus roeselii
TGTCCGTCCGTCCGGCTGCTAAAACCAATTCCGGTCGCACCCTACCTTCGCGCCGCTGACTCCGGCCAACCCCTATTCCACCGCTAATTAGGCCCTATCATATTCCTTCACTTGCGTTTCGTCGACATATACACTACTGCTGTCATTGGCTACCCCTGCTGGGTCACAGTAGGCGGACCGTCCTACAAGCATATCCATCTTGTTTCTCAACACGACGCCAAGGGCGGAAAGCGCATCGAGACCGAGTCAAAACTCATCCGTTCATAACAATTCTCTAATGCACGCTCTATCGCTACCCCGACACAGGTGTCTTTCCTCCCTACAGCCTGTCAGACGCCATCCATCTGCTCAAACTTCAGTCAACGTCTAGGCCTACGTCCACCCACCTATGCTTTCATCACCCTTTTCACCAATCTCCCTTCATTCGTTCTCACCATGAGTTAGTTCACTTCAGAACAAGTCCTCCATCAACGTGCGTTTAAAGAAAACAGACAAAAATATTTTTCGCGAGAAAAGATCACTAGCAAGTATTCGGTGGTTTTATTCAAATATGTCTATATAGACTGTATTGTTAATTGTTTAATCCCAAACGGAGCCCTGCATGGCTTTTTTCAGCTCATTCCACATTCATTCAATCAGAGTGAAAAAAATGTGTAAAATAAGCGGCCAAATGCACCGTTTTGCAACTGTTTTAGATGAAACATGCAATGAACACAAGTAGCATATATAGTACCGAAACGCGGATGTGAAGGATTATACATAGGCAATAATTACGATTGCCAAAACGCGGATGTGAAGGAATTAGATAGGCAATAATTAGGGGTGCCAAAACGCGGATGTGAAGGAATTAGATAAGCATTAATTAGGGGTGCCAAAACGCGGATGTGAAGGAATTAAATAGGCAATAATTAGGGGTGCCAAAACGCGGATGTGAAGGAATTAGATAGGCAATAATTAGGCGGTGTCCAAAACGCAAGTGAAAGAATTAGATAGGCAATAATTAGGCGGTGTCCAAAACCCAAGTGAAGGAATATAGATAGGCAATAATTAGGCGGTGTCCAGAACGGAAATCAGTGAAGGAATTAGATAGGCCTTAATTAGGGTCTACAAGACACGGATGTGAAGGAATTAGATGTAGGATGACTAGATCTTTGAAACTATTAACGAATGTAATTGTTATGAAGTATGTTATTTGTTAATGTGTCAGACTCAAGCGCTGTATTTCTCGGACATCATAGTTTTATGTTAAGACAAATTGATCTTGTGGTCAAGTTAGTTACTGATGGTACATAGAGATACCAAAAACGCAAGTTTTTTGTAAGTCGGCTGATGTATTTGTTAGGATATATGTTATTTGTTAGTGTGTCTGACTTAGTCGCTGTATATCTCGGACAATATAGTTATATGTTAAGACAATTACTCATGTGGTCAAGTGAGTTACTGATGGTACGTAGAGACTGCCCGGGACGGGTGAGGAAGAGGGAGGGGTCAGATGCATAAGGTCGCCAAGAACGCAAGTTTTTTGTGAGTCATGCAATGTATTTGTTAGGATGTATATTATTTATTAATGTGACCGACTTAGTCGCTTGGACCTTATACTTGAAGGTTTATTTCGTTCTATTCTGGTCAATTGCTTATGGGGTGGCCGAAATGCAAGTAGAAGCGATTGCTATAGTTCAACCGCAAGTGGTAATTAGCTATGACAATTAGCGATTTTATCTCTGGATGTGCGGTCACACAAAGATTTTATCTCGTGATATATGGTCCTCATGGAGAATAGTTTTTCCATACGGTAAATTTCAGTTTCCTTACGGTTTCTGGTTGCTTTCCTTTACGATTGCTTACGTATGGATTATATAGATGTACGTTATTATGTCTTGTCAACGCTGTATATGATTGTTATGGAATATTTCGCGCGGTAGGAAGGCATGATATATATTACTAGGTTTGTTATTGAATGACTCAATTGAATAGAGGGCATTTTTTATGCATATATATTAATGGAATAAAATACACATTTAGGTGAACAATTTCAGGGCTTTGGCATAACATTCACGCGTATTCGAAAACATATTACAGGTGGACAATCAATCATGGTCAATTATATATATTTATTTGATTTACATAGAATAATTTACATCGTTTTTATGGGTTTCGTTACAGTTCTTTCCAATGCATATTTATTCAATGCCTATTTTGGTGAACAATGAGACAAGTTTATTATAATAATTTTCATATTTTATATACATAAGAGCATACAAAAATTATTTACATTTTTATAAACATTTAGAGGATAAAACCTGTTGAGGTTCACGGTCTTTCATCATTTCATGCAAAAGTGTACACGTAGTATTTCTGCATATTTTCATTCTGTAGCTAATGCACTCTCAAGCGATCGACCTGCACCAATCACTGTCATACGGACAGCAGGCTATGAGCAAGATTGTTATAGAAATTTAGGCTATATTACGACTATATCTGCAATATAGAACATTTTTTCAGGTATATTTTAGTCACATGTTGTTCATTTTTAGTGTTTTTATATCTTCTTTCATCCTGATACAATATTTGACGTGGTTATTATAAATATAGAACAGACGATTTATTACAAACTTGGTCTCGCTATTTGGTTATTGAATGTTTATTGTAGGTCCATTCTTCAATATTTAGGAGGAGTTAGAGAATCTCCTAGGCAAAAACCTAGTTATGTTTATGACTGTTTGTTTTAGTAAACTGATTTACTAGGATGATTACCCTAGTGTATTACACTTTTTAATGTGAATTAGAGCAGAGTAGAGCATCTTATTAGATATTTTATATATGTTGTTGTTGTAAGTTTTTTTTTCCGCGACAATCATAGGAATGTATGTTTAAGAGGTGTAAGTCCGTACTGCATCTCTGTGGAATTTTCGTAATTGAACCCTAGTATGTGTAAAGTGCAACGTTTAGAAGATGATTTACTGAATGGAGGGGTCCTAGAGCATTTACGGTTTGGCTACCCTTCACCTGATGAGATATATATCTTCGATAGCTTAGGCACCTGTGAACAACTTCAATTAGCTTAATATCTATCACATTTTCAACGTGGGGAAAGAGGCGTTTTAGTGCATTTTCAATGCTGTTTATTCGAGTAAAATTCAGGATATTTCAAACAAAAATGTATTAGATATATTATTTATATTGATAATAGATTTTGACACATTTTATATTGACATGTATGTACATGGGATATCATTTATACGAAAACATAACTTTTTCACACCGAAATTTTGACGTGAGCATCTCGGCGAAACATTAGTAATGACTTCGACCTCCCTCTCTTGTGTTATCTTGATCCTTGGTACCAGTGCCACTCTGTGGGTTCTTTATCAATGATGTATATATATTCCTCACCTGAAGCTGTCGACTCGTCATATCGGTGTAGGATTTATCATTTGAGTATGTTTTTTTCTCTGATCTATTGGTGTTCTAGACCAACGCCCTTAGTACACATATTAGGTAAACGTCGACCTCCGGGAGAAGTTTATGCAACACTTGCAATCCTATCCTTGTAACCAAAACTTTGTATTTAGTCTTCAGCGAGCTTTTTATGTACGTTAATTTTTTAATTACATGTACATGTTTATGACATCGAATCTTTTCAGGTTTCTTCTTGCTATTGCCCTCAAGACCAATAATTATATTCCCGTAGATTTCCAAAATATACATAATTCTCCTAGCACTCAAACGTTTGCGACATGATTCTCTCTCCTCATGTTTCATTAGCAATAATTTTGAAATAAAATCAAATATACATTTGATTTTATTATGCAATTTTTGACTTCTTATACTTGTCACCCTTTCATTACCCCATTTGATATTTCGGTTTCCTTCAACGTTTGTAGGTTTTTCTTTACATGGCATATCCTCGATATCACTATCACTGATATCCATTCCACTGAAAGTATCCCGCGTTTTCCCCTTATTTTCATTATTTTCAATTTCGGCTAAGATTTGGGTGTACTCCCCCCATTTCACTCAATCTTTATACGTTTCACGTTTGGTTGATACCGGCACCATACTTTCTTTTACGCTCGCACCCTGTTGAGCGTCGTCTATAACATTAGATTCGAAACCCAAGTCCGGATTATTATGTTCTATCAACACAGCCGTAGCATCCTTAGAATTATATATTTTCGTCCATTTTTAAGAGTATCATATTCAAGATGATGCTGTCCTTCCAGATGTTGCCAAAACCCAATCGTCGATCTTGATTTGCTTAATTTTATCAACGCATTGCAAATTTCGCATACCCCCGTGTTCTCCTTTCTGGTTAAATACTTTCATATCGTACTGGGCGACATCCTTCATCCCTGAAAGAGGACCGCTATCTGAATAAGTACAGATATGAGTCCAATTTTATACATACAGGATCGTTGGCGTCACTGCGTTGGCTCATGTATGGGGCAGCATGTAGGCATTTACACACATTTTGTGCAAAATGGATTACCATTCACTGCCAGATGCATATCACCTAATCTAACCAGCTTAACCATGAATTATGTGTCATCTCTGGAGATTTTTCATGCATTTTATCACGGTTTGATACCGCCATATACCGGTATATGCCGGTATAATGTAGCTATATTCACGGTTTGATCGGCCATATGCCGGCATATGCTGGTATAATGTACGCGTATTCGATGTCGGTATAATGTCGGCATTTACACACATTTTTGCAAAAGGGTTACCATACACTGCCAGATACAATAATACATACGCAACCTCACCTAACTCCACTTATCTCTACATTTTGATCAATCCTTTGCAGTTTGATACACACATCCAATTCTGATCTAGGAAATCATCAAAAACCTAACATAACATAACTTATGTACGGTATTCAGTCATTGATTTTTACGATGCATAATACATATCTCCACTTATCTCTACATTTTTGATCAATCCTGTGCAGTTTGATACACACATCCGATTCTGAACATGTAAATCATCAAAAAACTAACCGTACCTAACTTATGTACGATATTCGGTCACTTGTTTTATTCAATGAACTTAAGTATGATATTCAGTTGTTGTTTTATACAATGCATAACAAATATCTCCACTTCTATCCTTTGCAGCTTTGATAACTAACACCCAATTATTTCTACTGCGCAATCAATCTTGACTCATATATGTTACCAGAGAGGTCAGTTTTTTCAATCTTAGATGGATTGAATGTTACAAGTAATTCATATTTGTTTCCATCATCGTACAAACGGGCTACATCTCATACTAGATCTACCACATTTTTTTTCGTCAATATCTCCTGAAACTTCATCCTTTGACGACTTGCATAGTTGATCTACCTTTTTTCTTTCCAATATTTTTTTCAAACTCTTCACGATGACAGCGTTTCAAATGTCTCCACACGTTATTCGTGGATTTATGTTTATTCAATTTTATATATTTCTGGCAAAGTTTTCAGACCCGCATTACCCATTTCTTTCGAACAATCGAGGACTCAAGCTATAACCCATCCTTCTACAACAGAAACCCGATATTGACTGAGTATATTCTCATCGGACTCTGATTTATGTATCGCCGTTCTGTCACACATATACAGCATTTACCCCGAGATAGGTTTATGGGTACTGTTGCACCCCTTGAAATATATTCTCCGACCGACTGCAACAACTTTGAAGCTACCTCCAACCAACGCAATGTATGCAATTTCATAGCTTCACCTTTGAGTTCTAGGATATTATAAACAATTGATTTAGGAATTTACATACTTTTCTTAGTATTATTTACAAATCTTCCTGACATCATCAATGATTTCTAACTCATTTTTCCGATTACAGCATGGCTCGTACAGCCACCCATACCCAGCATCACGATATTTAAGTTTCGTCTCAAAATCTCTCATATAATCCACCATATCTTTGTTGCGAATACCGAAGGCTGTTCCGTGCCCTTGAGTCCCTAAATGTAATTCTTCTTCTTCTTGAACTTTAATTATTCGAAGCTTCTCAAATTCAATGTCGTTCTGTTATTCATCAATGAGGAATTCTTACATACGTTCCAGGTTTTCTTTGGTTCTTAGGAAAAAAACGTTCCCCAACAGTTCAGCTTTATTACAATCATGATGATTTTCCACTCGGATCATACCAATTTCGAGAGTTGCTTTCTTATTTTTCTTGAAGTTTGTTACATACGACTGAAAGCCGTCGATTTAAGTTACCCAGAGCCGACTTCCTTTTCCTTCATCCATATATGTATGTTATCTCCCACTCTTTTGATTCTTGTTTTACCCATTCTGAGATAACTGGTAGTTTCAACATTTGTCAATATTTGTTCGATCCGTCTCATACCATCTTCGGAGATTTCTTCTTCCAAAACACGTAAACTAATTTTTGTCATTTGAACATTCATTGTTATCTATTGGAGGATAATCCGTCCGTCTCCGCTTGTCTTCCACGTAACACTGACTCCAATCACGTCTTACAGCTTGCTATTATAATGCGTTTGCAAATTTTTAAGCCTATGATCACTCGCTTCGGCGATCAATTATGTAGGTATGTACGTATGTCAGTCTATAGACATGTATATGTACGTGCATGTGTTTATTCGTGCGTAGGTTGCGTAGGTATTATTGTATCTGGCAGTGTATGGTAACCCTTTTGCAAAAATGTGTGTAAATGCCGACATTATACCGACATCGACCGTGAATACGCCTACATTATACCAGCATATGCCAGCATCTGGCGGGATCAAACCGTGAATATAGCTACATTATACCGGCATATGCCGGCATATTCCGGTATATGGCGGTATCAAACCGTGATAAAATGCATGAAAAATCTTGAGCGATGACACATAATTCATAGTTAAGTTGGTTAGCTCATGTTAAATGCATCTGGCAGTGAATGGTAACCCATTTTGCACAAAATGTGTGTAAATGCCTACATGCTGCCCCATACATGAGCCAACGCATTGACGCTAACGATCCTGTATGTATAAAATTGGACTAATATCTACTCATTCAGATAGCGGTCCGCTTTCAGGGAAGAAGGATGTCGCCCAGTACGATATGGAAGTATTTTACCAGGAAGGAGAACACGGGGGTATGTGTTATTTGCAATGCGGAGATAAAATTAAGCAAATCAAGTTCGACGTTCGGGGTTTGGCAACATTTGAGCGGACAGCATTATCATGAATATGATACTCTTAAAAATGGACGAAAAAATATAGCTCTAAGGATGCTACGGCTGCGTTGATAGAACATAATAATCCAGACTTGGGTTTCCAATCTAATGTTATAGACGACGCTCAACAGGGTGCGAGCGTAAAAGAAAGTATGGTGCCGGTATCAACCATACGTGGAACGTATAAAGATTGGGTGAAATGGGGGGAGTATACCCAGAACCTTAGCCGAAATTGAAAATAATGAAAATAAGGGGAAAACGCGGGATACTTTCAGTGGAATGGATATCAGTGATAATGATATCGAGGATATTTCTTATGAAGAAAAACCTACAAACGTTGAAGGAAACCAAAATATCAAATGAGGTAATGAAAGGGTGACAAGTATAAGAAGTAAAAAATTGCATAATAAAATCAAATGAATACATGATTTTGTTTCAAAAGTATTGGTAATGAAACATGAGGAGAGAGAATCATGTCTCAAACGTTTGAGTGCTAGGAGAATTATGTATATTTCGGAAATCTGCGGGAATATAATTAATGGTAATGTGGGCAATAGCAAGAAGAAACCTGAAACGATTCGATGTCATAAACATGTTTAAGTAATTAAAAAATTAGCTTCCATAAAAAGCTCGCTGAAGACTAAATACAAAGTTTTGGTTACAAGGATAGGATTGCAAGTGTTGCATACACTTCTCCCAAAGGTCGCCGTTTATCTAAAATGTGTACTAAGGGCGTTGGTCTAGAACACCAATAGATCAGAGAAAAAAAAACATACCCAGATGATAAATCCTACATCGATATGACGAGTCGACAGCTTCAAGTGAGGAATAAATATACATCATTGATAAAGAACCCACAGAGTGGCACTGGTACCAAGGATAGAGATAACACATGAGAGGGAGGTCGTAGTCATTACTTATGTTTCGCCGAGATGCTCACGTCGAAATTTCGGTGTGAAAAAAATATGTTTTTCGTAGAAATGATATCTCATGTATTTATTTGTATATATGAAATATGTCAAAATCTATTATAAATAAAAATAATATATCGAATAAATCTTTGTTTGCAATATCCTAAATTTAACTCGAATGAACTAGCATTGAAAATGCACTAAAACGCCTCTTGCCCCACGTTGAAAATGTGATAGATATTAAGCTAATTGAAGTTGTACACAGGTACCTAAGCTATCGAAGGTATATATCTCATCAGGTGAAGGGTAGCCAAACCGTAAATGCTCTAGGACCCCTCCATCAAGTAAATCGTCTTCCAAACGTTACACTATACACATGCTAGGGTTCAATTACTAAAATTCCACAGAGATGCAGTACGGACTTACACCTCTTGAACATACTTTCCTATGATTGTCGCGGAAAAAAAAACTTACAACAACAACATATATAAAATATCTAATAAGATAATCTACTCTGGTCTAATTCACATTGGAAAGTGTAATACACTAGGGTAATCATCCTAGTAAATCGGTTTACTTAAACAAACAGTCATAAACATAACTAGGTTTTTGCCTAGGGGACTCTCTAACTCCTCCTAAATATGGAAGAATGGACTTACAATAAACATACAATAACCAAATAGCAAGACCAAGTTTGTAACAAATCGTCTGTTCTATATCTATAATAACCACGTCAAATATTGTATCAGGATGAAAGAAGATAGATAAAACACTAAAAATGAATAACATGGGATTAAAATATACCTGAAAAATATTCGATATGGCAGATATATCCGTAATATATCCTAAATTTCTATAATAATCTTGCTCATAGCCTGCTTCCCGTATGACAGTGATTGGTACAGGTCGATCGCTTGAGAGTGCATTAGCTACAGAATGAAAATATGCAGAAATACTACGAGTACACTTTTGCATGAAATGGTGAAAGACCGTGAACCTCAACAGGTTTTATCCTCTAAATGTTCATAAAAAATGTAAATAATCCTTGTATGCTCTTATGTATATAAAATATAAAAATAATAATAATAAACTTGTCTCATTGTCCACCAAAATAGGCATTGAATAACTATGCATTGGAAAAAACTGTAACGAAACCCATTAAAACGATGTAAATGATTCTATGTAAATCGAATAAATACACATAATTGACCATGATTGATTGTCCACCTGTAATTTGTTTTCGAATACGCGTGAATGTTATGCCAATACCCTAAAATTGTTCACCTATATGTTTATTTTATTCCATTATTATATATGAATAAACAATGCCTTCTATTCAAATGAGTCATTCAATAACAAACCTAGTAATATATATCATGCCTTCCTACCGCGCGAAATATTCCATAACAATCATATACAGCGTTGACAAGACCTAATAACGTACATCTATATAATCCGTACGTAAGCAATCGTACATGAAAGCAACCAGATACCGTAAGGAAACTGAAATTTACCTTACGGAAAAACTATTTGCCATGAGGACTATATATCACGAGATAAAATCTTTGTGTGACCGCACATCCAGAGATAAAATCGCTAATTGTCATAGCTAATTACCACTTGCGGTTGAACTATAGCAGTCGCTTCTACTTGCGTTTTGGCCACCCCATAAGCAATTGACCAGAATAGAACTGAACAAACCTTCAGGTATAAGGTCCAAGCGACTAAGTCGGTCACATTAAGAAATAACATACATCCTAACAAATACATTGCCCGACTCACAAAAAAACTTGTGTTCATGGCGACCTTATGCGTCTGACCCCCTCCCTCTTCCCCACCCGTCCCGGGCATTCTCTATGTACCATCAGTAACTCACTTGACCACAAGAATAATTGTCTTAACATATTACTAAAATGTCCGAGAAATACAGCGCTTGGGTCATACACATTAACAAATAACATACTTCATAACAATTACATTCGATAATAGGTTCAAAGATCTAGTCATCCTATATCTAATTCCTTCACATCCGTGTCTTGTAGTCCCTAATTAAGGCCTATCTAATTCCTTAACTAATTTGCGTTTTGGACACCGCCTAATTATTGCCTATCTATAATCCTTCACTTGCGTTTTGGACACCGCCTAATTATTGCCTATCTAATTCCTTCACTTGCGTTTTGGACACCGCCTAATTATTGCCTATCTAATTCCTTCACATCCGCGTTTTGACACCCTTAATTATTGCCTATCTAATTCCTTCACATCCGCGTTTTGGCACCCCTAATTATTGCCTATCTAATTCCTTCACATCCGCGTTTTGGCACCCCTAATTATTGCCTATCTATAATCCTTCACATCCGCGTTTTGGCACTATATGTACTACTAACGCATGTTTAAGGTAACAATGATATTGAACAACGCTGCTAAATTTTTAACGATTCATTGCAAAGAACGTGAAGATATTTTTTCTGTAAAATAACGGGGGATTTGAAACTTTCATCGATCGATTTTATTAGATCTAAGATTGACTTAATCATGACCAGAAGCATTCAAATATTCATTATTTTAACTAGAACAGGACATGAAAGCGTATTCATGTGATAATGGTACACCACAATCATTTGTGTTTATGTTGGAAGGCATGGAAATGCGTATTAAATCTGACGAGCAAATATGAATTGGTGAAACAGTTCACATTGCGTAATGGATTGTGTCAATACGGACACTTACAATCACACCCACGTTTTACATTTATTTGCATATGGTACTCATTCAGTTCATAATATCTTTAACAAACCTGTTAGCCTTTAATCTATTTGTCCATGACGTTAAACATCTTTACGTATCAACAAAGTCTCAGGTTATAGTA
>SDVV010036269.1:0-10967 GCA_016164225.1 Gammarus roeselii
CCTGGTGGCAAAATGTGTTTACTGGCTTCTGATGACACAATGCGTTTCCTGACCCCTGGTGGCAAAATGTGTTTACTGGCTTCTGATGACACAATGCGTTTCCTGACCCCTGGTGGCAAAATGTGTTTACTGGCTTCTGATGACACAATGCGTTTGCTGACCCCTGGTGGCAAAATGTGTTTACTGGCTTCTGATGTCACAATGCATTTGCTGACTTCTGGTGGCAAAATGTGTTTACTGGCTTCTGATGACACAATGCGTTTGCTGACCCCTGGTGGCAAAATGTGTTTACTGGCTTCTGATGGCACAATGCGTTTGCTGATCCCTGGTGGCAAAATGTGTTAACTAGCTTCTGATTGCACGATTCGTTTGCTGACCCCTGGTGGCATAATACGTTTGCTGACCCCTGGAGGCAAAATGCGTTTGCTGACCCCTGGTGGCATAATGCGTTTGCTGACCCCTGGTGTAAAATGTGTTTACTGACTTCTGATGGCACAATGCGTTTGCTGACCCCTAGTGGCAAAATGTGTTTGCTGACCCCTGGTGGCATAATATGTTTGCCGACCCCTGGTGGCAAAATGTGTTTACTGGTTTCTGATGGCACAATGCGTTTTTTGACCCCTGGTAGCAAAATGTGTTTACTGGCTTCTGATGGCACAATGCGTTTGCTGACCCCTGGTGGCATAATGCATTTGCTGACCTCTGGTGGCAAAAGGCGTTTGCTGACCCCTGGAGGCAAAATGTGTTTACTGACCCCTGGTGGCAAAAATGCGTCTACTGACCCCTGGTGGCTAAATGCGTTTGGTTACCCTTGATGGCAAACGGCGTTTGCTGACCCCTGGAGGCACGACCCCTGGCGGCAAAATAATTTTTCAGACCCCTGGTAGTAAAAGACGTTTGCTGACCCCTGGTGGTAAAATGTGTTTACTGACTTCCAATGACACAATGCGTTTCTGACACCTGGTGGCAAAAGACGTTTGCTGACCCCTGGTGGTGAAATGCGTTTACAGACCCCTGGTGGCAAAAGACGTTGGCAGACCTCGGGTGGCAAAGTGAGTTTGCTGACCTCTGGTGGCAAAAGATGTTTGCTGACCTCTGGTGGCAAAATGCGTTTGCTTACCCTCGGTGGGAAACGGCGTTTGCTGACCCCTGGTAGTAAAAGACGTTAGCTGATCCCTGGTGGTAAAAGGCGTTTGCTGACCCCTGCTGGCAAAAAGCGTTTGCTGACCCTAGGTGGCAAAAGGCGTTTGCTGACCCTAGGTGGCAAAAGGCGTTTGCTGACCCCTGGTGGCAAGAAGCGTTTTTGACTCCTGGAGGCAAAAGGCGTTTACTGATCCTTGGTGACGAAAGGCGTTTGCTGACTCCCGGTGGTCGGAGGCGTTTGCTGATCCATGGTGGCCAAAGAAGTTTGCTGACCCCTGGTGGCAAAAGGCGTTTGCTGACTACTCAGCCTCAGTTTCATCTGGTTTTCGTATTTTTTGGTATTTAATTTTATCAATTGTTCATCACAGTTACTATTATAATTGAACGGGTAACAACGCTACCACACAAACGCTCGCACTTATTTATCAGCTCCATTGCATTATTATCACACTCTACACGTATCACACTCTACACGTATCACACTCTACACGTATCACACTCTACACGTATCACACTCTACACGTATCACACTCTACACGTATCACTCTACACGTATCACACTCTACACGTATCACATTCTACACGTATCACATTCTACACGTATCACTCTATACGTATCACACTCTACACGTATCACACTACACACGTATCACTCTACACGTATCACACTCTACACGTATCACACTCTACACGTATCACATTCTACATGTATCACTCTATACGTATCACACTCTACACGTATCACACTCTACACGTATCACACTCTACACGTATCACACTCTACACGTATCACACTCTACACGTATCACACTCTACACGTATCACACTCTATACGTATCACTCTATACGTATCACTCTATACGTATCACTCTATACGTATCACACTCTACACGTATCACACTCTACACGTATCACTCTATACGTATCACACTCTACACGTATCACACTCAACACGCATCCAAATGATTATCGACAGCTAACATATTCGATAAACTCTTACAACCTGCTGGAGGCTGGTTATCTCCTACTCACCAGCCCAATCCTTCCCGCCACTGAACCAGGAGGTGTCAACCCCTCCCACGTCTACTTAACAACCCCCGGGCTGCATTGGTGTGCGTCGGCGCAACAACCCCCGGGCTGCATTGCTGTGCGTTGACGCAACAACCCCCGGGCTGCATTGGTGTGCGTCGACGCAACAACCCCCGGGTTGCATTGATGTGCGTCGACGAAACAACCCCCGGGCTGCATTGGTGTGCGTCGACGCAACAACCCCCGGGCTGCATTGGTGTACTATAGCCGCCTCTGGCAGGACAAGCGCAGGGATCGCTCATTCAGGTTGTCAGCAGACTCGTTTCCTCCTGCTCTCCTTCCTCCTCCTTCCACCCCTTCCTCCTCCTTCCATCCCTTCCTTCTCCTCCTCTCTTCCCTCTTCCTCCCCTTCCACCTCGTTCCCTTCCTTGGAGCAGCAAGCGCGTGTTCCCAGGCAGTACCCACGGCGTGAACCCCAGTACCTTGTTCCCACTTCAGGCCTGTAGAGGACTATATGCGCAGAACGTGACGGTAGAGACTCAGTACTACACGAACCAATGACGAGCTGTTATACTTGAGAAAACGGTCGCAACCACGTGCTCAACCCGTTAATGTAGTACAAGAGCCCGTAATGTTGCCAGTAACGTCTGCCATTCATCACGGTCAGACGAGGTTCTCTTGGTTAATTTTGCAGTTTAGGCCAATCAACTCGTTCCCATCACGAGTACCTCCTCCCTCCCCTCGTTTCTGGGTACTCTGCTGATGTCAATTGGGTCATTGAAAGTCTGCTTGCTCCGTCCGCTAAGTCTTACAATAGTTAATTTTCTGTTACATTTCCGGGGTGGAATATAATAATTAGAAGCAAAGTATCTCGTTGAAAGCTGGACAGTAACTGTTACAGCGCTGGAGGCTATGCGCCTTTCTCGCAACTGAATTATGGTCTGCACTCAGACCAGTTCAACCTTATGGTCTGCATTCAGACCACTACAACATTATGGTCTGCATTCAGACCACTACAGCATTATGGCCTGCATTCAGACCACTACAACATTATGGTCTGCCCTCAGACCAGTTCAACCTTATGGTCTGCATTCAGACCACTGCAACATTAGGGTCTGCATTCAGACCACTACAACATTATGGTCTGCATTCTGACCACTACAACATTATGGTCTGTCCTCAGACCAGTTCAACCTTATGGTCTGCATTCAGACCACTGCAACATTATGGTCTGCATTCAGACCACTACAACATTATGGCCTGCATTCAGACCACTTCAACATTATAGTCTGCATTCAGACCACTACAACATTATGGCCTGCATTCAGACCACTTCAACATTATAGTCTGCATTCAAACCACTTCAACATTATGGTCTGCACTCAGACCAGTCCAACCTTATGGTCTGCATTCAGACCACTACAACGTTATGGTCTGCATTCAGACCACTACAACATTATGGCCTGCATTCAGACCACTTGAACATTATGGTCTGCATTTAGACCACTGCAACATTATGGTCAGCATTCAGACTACTACACCATTATGGTCTGCATTCAGACCACTACAACATTATGGTCTGCATTCAGACCACTACAACATTACGGTCAGATTTCAGACCACTACAACATTATGGTCTGCATTCAGACCACTACAACATTACGGTCAGCATTTAGACTAGTTCAACATTATGGTCTGCATTCAGACCACTACAACATTACGGTCAGATTTCAGACCACTACAACATCATGGTCTGCATTCAGACCACTACAACATTACGGTCAGATTTCAGACCACTACAACATTATGGTCTGCATTCAGACCACTACAACATTATGGTCAGCATTCAGACTACTACAACATTATGGTCAGCATTTAGACCACTACAACTCACACTAATTGTTTCCAATAACTGTTTTCAGGGGAGTGTTTTAATTAGTGTTAAATACCGTTGCCACGAGCTACCACTCATCGCAGCCCAGGTTAAACTAATACTCGGACACCGGACGGTTAATGTGGGTCAGAGTCATTTGAGTTGAGCGGTTAAAATACCAAAGACTATAGGTTCGATGCGTTTAATATCTTAACCCTTGCACGAATAATTTTAATACTATCCCATGTTCAGACCCTATTTCTAAATAATAAATCCAAATCTTCATTGATCCACACACAAACGGTATGAATACAGTCAAGTGAGTAGTTCATCAGCTGACATTCGTTGAGCGTCCAAATCGTGACACTGACAATAATGTGCTTCCGTCGACAGGCAACAATGAACATGGTCTGACTGTAGGCTCAGAGTAACAGTCACGGCGTGACAGCCAACTATGCGCCCTAAATGAGCCAGAAGCGAGCACTGCGCACGTCGGCATTGTGTTGCATAGCTGACTGTAGGCAGTACATGGCAGACTACTGACAGTACGCAAGCACACTGCATGTAGTACACAGCAGACTGCATGCAGTAGCTGCAGTACGCGTATAGAGCAAACTGCATGTAGTACACAGCAGACTGCATGCAGGCTGTGCACAGGCCGCACGCTGCCAATGGTTTGTGCATTGGTGTTTCTAGCCGTCGTTTTATTAATAGTTTACTTGTCGGCTCCCAGTAATTAATTTTGCCGTTCTTTCCTGCCTAGATTGAATGAACGCACGACGATGCAAGCTATTTATACGAGGGTTGTGTGCAATAACACGGCACACACACAATGCTGCCCTCAACACAAAGGCTGGAGATGGCATGCAAGGCTACCAATGCACTGGAGAACCAACCTGAGGAAAAGAGAGCTAGAGACAGCTACGGCGTACATGTGTTTGTGTACATAGGATATAGGCGGGCAACACAAAAGATCGGCGAAGAAAGAGGAAAATTTAAAAATGGGAAGAAGGCTGAGCCAAAGACAAAGGAGGCGATGCAGGACGAGGGGAGGAGAGGAAGGTGGCAAAATAAAGACGTGCAGCGGAGGAACAAAGGAAGGAGCTGCAGCTTGGAGAAGCCAGGGATGATGGGACGGAGCTGGCTCATGTGCCGAGGCAAAAAGGCTAACTCACGTGATGAAGCATCGAGGCTGTTTTAAGTGACGAAGTTAACTCTTGTGACAAGATGACGAGGCTGGCTCAAGTGACGAGGCCACGAGGTTGACTCAAGTAACGAGGCTATCTCGAGTGACGAAGCGACGAGGCTGGCTTAAGTGCCGAGGAAACGAGGCTGGCTCAAGTGAAGAGGGGCCGTGGCTCAAGGAACAAGGTGATGGGGCTGGTTCAAGTAACGAGGCTGGCTCACGTGACGAGGCCACAAGGCGGGCTCAAGTAAAGAGATGCCGTGACTCAAGGGACAAGGTGACGGGGCTGGTTCAAGTAACGAGGCTGGCTCACGTGACGAAGCCCCGAGACTGGCTCAATTGAAGAGGTGACATGGCTCAAGGGACAAGGTGACGAGGCTGGCTCACGAGACGAGACTGGCTGGAGTGACGCGACAACGATGCTGGTTCGAGTGACAAGACTGACTTGAGTGACGTAGCGAAGAGTCTGGCTCATCTGACGTGGCTGGCTCAAGTGAAGTGACAACGAGTAAAAAGGGGATGAGGCAGGCTCAAGTGCTGAGGTAAGGAGGTTGTCGCAAGTGACGAGGCTATCTCAAGTGACGAGGCAACGAGTGAAAATGAGATGAGGCAGGCCCAAGTGATGAGGCAAGGAGGCTATCTAAACTGACGGGGCTACGAGACAGGCTCAAGTGACGAGGAGACCATCTAACTCCTCACGTAACGCGTACACCTTGGACGGCTAAACAGACACGTCACTAATACGAGGGTAAGGGTTGAGAGCAGAGCTAGTGAACTGTTTCACACATGGGACGGGAGTTAGTGGTACTCAAGCAACGTATCTACGACGCGTTGCGATGGATCTTGACCAAGGATTTTCTCCAGCACAAAATCGGAGTTAATGAATAGACGTGTATTACATGAAAGGCTGAGCAGTATCAGTCCTGGGAATTTAGAGGAGTTGTTTCATCGGCTAATTCCCTGCATTTATTTGTATATATAAATAAAAGTGCCTGGTCTTCGTTATTAATAAAAGAACCCGGTCTTCGTTATTAATACAAATGCCCGGTTTTCGTTATTAATACAAGAACCCGGTTTTAGTTATTAATACAATATCCAGGTTTTAGTTATTAATACAATAGCCGGGTTTTCGTGATTAATACATGAGCCCCATTTTCGTTATTAATAAAAAAAGCAGGTCTTCGTTATTAATACGAGACATGTTTTTGTAATTAATACAAAAGCCCGGTATTCGTTAATAATACAGGAGCCCAGTCTTCGTTATTAATACAAGAGCCCGGTCTTACTTTATTAATACAAGGGCCCGGTCTTCGTTATTAATACAAAAGCCCGGTCTTCGTTATTAATACAAGGGCCAGATATTTTTATTAACACAAGAGTCCGGTCTACGTTATTAATATAAAAGCCAGGTCTTGGTTATGAATCAAAGGGCCCGGACTTTGTTATTAATACAAGAGCCTGGTCTTCGTTATTGATAAAAGATCTAGGTCTTCATTATTAGTACAAGAGCCCAGTCTTTGTCATTACATCGAGAGCCCGGAATTCGTTAATACAAAAGCCCGGCCTTCGCTATTAATACAAGAGCCCGGTCTTCGTTTATAATACATGAGCCAGCTCGTCGTTATTGATACAAGATCCCGGCATTCACTATTAATTCAAGGGTCTGGTCTCCGTTACTAATACGAGAGCCCAGTCCTCGTTTATAATACAAGAGCCCGGTCTTCGTTTGTAATACAAGAGCGCCTTTGCTATTTTTAGAACCTTCGGAACCATAAGCGATCAGTCAAATCTTTCATGTGCTGAAAAAATAGATTATGTAAAGTGAGTCAGGCCTAAATTCATTTTGGTACCCCAAGCAGATGCCCTTTCATAAGCAGCATCTCCCTAAGAGATAGAACAGACAGTGTTAAATATTTGCATGGAGCGACCAAACCATGTCAGAGATCTGTCTATAAAACACCGGGTCCATGCCTGCCTTTCAGAGCAGGCCAGCGCCAACCCGTCAGAGCAGGCAAGCGCCTGCTAGTCAGAGCAAACTAGTACCCGCCTGTCAGAGCAGGCCAGCGCCCGCTTGTCAGAGCAGGCCAGTGCCTGCTAGTCAGAGCAAAATAGTACCCGCCTGTCAGAGCAGGCCAGCGCCCGCTTGTCAGAGCAGGCAAGCGCCTGCTAGTCAGAGCAAAATAGTACCCGCCTGTCAGAGCAGGCCAGCGCCCGCTTGTCAGAGCAGGCAAGCGCCTGCTAGTCAGAGCAAACTTGTACCCGCCTGAAAGAGCAGGCCAGCACACGCCAGTCAGAGCAGGCCAGCGCCTGCCAGTCAGAGCAAACTAGTACCCGCCTGTCAGAGCAGGCCAGCGCCCGCTAGTCAGAGCGGACCAGGGCCTGCTAGTCAGAGCAAACTAGTACCCACCAGTCAAAGCAGGCCAGCGCCCGCCAGTCAGAGCAGGCCAGCGCCTGCTAGTCAGAGCAAACTAGTACCCGCCAGTCAGAGCAGGCCAGCGCCCGCCAGTCAGAGCGGGCCAGGGCCCGCCTGTCAGAAAAGAACATGACTAGGTTTTGTTGTTCTCAGATCGTGTCCCAAGGGCCGTTGTGTGTCCACCGTTGAATAGCCGCCCCATCCACAGATCGTGTCCTTCGGCTCGTTGTGTGTCCACCGCCCATTGGCCGCCCCGTCCACAGATCGTGTCCCTCGGCTCGTTGTGTGTCCACCGCACATTGGCCGCCCCGTCCACAGATCGTGTCCTTCGGCTCGTTGTGTGTCCACCGCCCATTGGCCGCCCCGTCCACAGATCGTGTCCTTCGGCTCGTTGTGTGTCCACCGCCCATCGGCCGCCCCGTCCACAGATCGAGTCCTTCGTTATGTATCCACCGCCCATTGACCGCCCCTTCCACAGATCGATTCCGTCGTGTACGTCCACCGCCCATTGGCCGCCCCGTCCACAGATCGTGTCCTTCTTTTTGTTTTCACCGCCCTTTGGCCAATCCGTCCACAAATCTTGTCCTTCGTTATGTATACACCGCCCATGGGCCGCCCCGTCCACAGATCGTGTCCTTCGTTATGTATACACCGCCCATGGGCCGCCCCGTCCACAGATCGTGTCCTTCGTTATGTATACACCGCTCGTGGGCCGCCCCGTCCACAGATCGTGTCCTTCGTTATGTATCCACCGCCCATTGACCGCCCCTTCCACAGATAGAATCCGTCGTGTATGTCCACCGCCCATTGGCCGCCCCGTCCTCAAGTCATGTCCCTAGTTGTGGGTTCACCGCCCATTGGCAGCCGTTATTGCCAGACAACAACTGTCATTCAAATCGCCCTAAATTTAACAGCAGGCCCGAGACTCTCAAGGCTCGTTTGTCGTAAGAAAGTCGTAAAAATGTGGATATGCGAGTGTCGTAAGCGGACTGCAAGGCTCTGTAGTACGTACGACAGGCTCGTTGCGATAAAAGTCATGACCATCCATCTTCACTTGGTGGCACCGAAACCTAAAATTACTTTGTGTACATGCAAACGCATGTACACGAAGTAGAGTTATGTTTTCAAAGCTGGGTACGTTTCGAACTAGATAATGAAACCAGGATAAATGGGAAATAACGAATCTGCTCAATAGAATCGGCATAGATATTAAACCTTGGACGATTAATTTTGCTTGTATTCACTGAAGAATGGATTGATGCACTCAACCCCAGCAGTCTCTTACTCCTTTAGATCTTTGTTTTTGATGCGATGGGCCCGCTGTTGGGTCTTCCAACTGTGTGTTAGTAGCTTACGTCGAGGGTCAATCCCCGAGGAGGCCCGACAGCAGCATCAGTTCTACCACCGTCCCTCCATTACACTTGATCACCCTTTACCCCACTGCCCACAGTCCGTCTCACATAAAGCCAGCCATATGCGTGAGTTTAATTTGATATAAGCCTCATTTCCACAGGAGTCTCAACGTGAGTCATAATAGGCTCCCCCATAGGGCTCGACGATAATAGATTCCAGTAGGCTCGCACGCCTCGGCATGCGAGAAAAACAACGTTAACAATGTTAGAACATTTTGAAAAATTCAGTCGTGTCAGACGCACACTGGTACGCACAAGAAAAATGTTCTGACGAAACGGATCTCCGCTTTAAATCATTTGGAACTTCAGGAGTAATATGTGTGCACGTCAGTGTGCACAGGTAGCATCGTCGAGATTAGTACAAGATTTTCAGATACACGGGCAAAGTCAGCTCCGGCAGCAACGCAACACAATGTTAACAGCTACGCGGTCTAGTTGTTTTAGTACAATTTATTTATTCAGGTAATATAAAGACTCAGACAAAACGAAACGAATCCCCACCTCCAACCCCTCAGAACCTTACGAGTAATATGTACATACGCCAGTGCGCACATATAGTATCGTCTAAATTGGTACAAGGTTTACGGCTACACGGACAAAGTCAGCTCTAACAGCAACGCAACACAATGTTCACAGCTACACGGTCTAGTTTATTTTTAGTACAATTTATTTATTCAGGTAAGATAAAGACTCAGACGAAACGAATCCTAGCCTCCAATCCCTCAGAACCTCAGGAGTAATATGTACGCACGCTAGTGCGCACAGATAATCTCAGCTCATCTAGGCTGAGACTATCTGTGCGCACTAGGCTTGTCTCGACTCATTTCGGCCAGTCTCGACTCGTCGTACTCAACTCGACTTGTCTCAACATGTTTCGACTGATTTCGACGCACCTCGACCAGCCTTGACGCGGCTCTCCCCCTCTGCGCCGGTATTCCTGGCGACTGTAATAACTAATATTTCTACTCAATCATTTTAGGGTGGGAGTGGTGTGGAAGGAGGGCAGAGGTCCCTTGGGTTCCAAAAGAGCTCGATAAGCCCCGGAGGGTAACCCAACTCCTCCGAGTCCCCGAGCTCCCCGGGTCCCTCGAGTCCCCTCGCCTCAGCTCATCTCAGTTTGTTTCGAATCATTTCGGCTAGTCTCGTCTCGTCGCACCCAACTCGACTTGCCTCAACATGTTTCGGCTGATTTCGATGCACCTCGACCAGCCTCGACGCGACTCTCCCCCTCTGCGTCAGCAATGCTGAAGACTGTAATAACTAATTTCTCTATTCAAGCACTCCACATTCATAACTTCCTCTGTGTATGGGTTCTACAGCGTTGGGAGGGGGACGCAGAGGTTCCAGGATTCAGAGGGACCTCTAAAGGGTTCCACAGTTTCTCAAGAGGGTCCCAAAGGATCTCAAGGGTGTCCCAAAGGGCCCCAGAAAGGTCCAAGTGGGTCCCTCCAAATCCTCCTGGTCTTCCAAATACCCCGGGTTTCCGAAACCCAGGGTCCCCCGGGTCCCGCGGGTCCCGCGAGTACCCCTCTTCCCTGGATGACCTTGTCTCAACCAACCTCGATAAATATAACAATAACCAATGCAAAATTTACCACCATGAAAAAAGGGCAGAGAATGAATAAAATACAAAAATAAAGTGTTGCTGATCTATAAAATGAATAATCATCCATCCACCCCAAGCGTATGCGTGAGTTGACTCTTCAGGGCCAAGAATTTTGTTTAGGTGCTGTACCTAACTGGCTACTATGTCTCTCAGTCCGAGCTGAAAAACGCATTGTTTTACACATTTGTACTGAATGTTCGCTACACTTTTTCACATTATTAAATACCAAATTTAACTTTTCTGTAATGTTATTTCCTTGTTCTATATACATGCCGTTTATTTATTATATACATACATTAATATAT
>SDVV010036270.1:0-10967 GCA_016164225.1 Gammarus roeselii
TTTGTTTTCACTGAAGCAGGTGGCCTTTTCTCGGATTGTATAACGTAAAAGACAGTGACGAATGCAGGGTCATTCACAGGGCCATGTGCGTGTCATCGATAGGGAAGGGGAAACTAGAAACTATTACAGTGTTTAACGCCGGGTTATTTCTATTGTTTTAAGATGGGAGGAGCCACAAAATCCGTTATAAGACTCAATCGTATATCTGCCAATGGGGTCTCTGTATTAGAAGGCCCGCCTCTTAGATGACCCAAAAGGGTGAATCCTCTCCCTCGATTGGAGGATCTCCTTCAATTTCATGATCATGGCCCTCCCACTTGGCTTTCGGGGGCAGCCGAGCCACTGAGGGTAGCACACTCACACCCCAGACTCTCTTGGCAGCGGCCGCAGACCTCGCACCCCACACTCCCTCGCTATAGGCACACACCCTACTCAACCCACACGCTCGTCTTACGCGTGTTACATATCTTTGGCTGTTAATCACTTGTGTGACTTGTGTTTATACTCAGTATTCTATTGTTAGAATAACCTTTGCCTTGTTAACTACTACAAAAAGACAAATATAAAACCAATGTGTCTTCATTCAACCCTGATTTTCCCAATTATCCAACTTGAAAATACTGTAACATAACACAAATATCCATAAGAAGTTGAATTCTACGAGGGAGAAGAGTGTTTAATATTCCCGTTACGGACCGGCGCCAGTGCAATGGCTTAGCGAAAAGTTGAACCTAAAGGTTTTCCTTAGTCTTTGAACGTTAGCAAATTTTCTTCAGCTAATATACTTTTTACACCAGTGGCTCCCAACCTTTCGTGATCCAGGCCCCACTTTGCCACTGCTAAGATCCCCCCCTGCCATAAGTTGAAGAAGAAACACATGTGAACCTCTGCGGGTCGACATGTGTAATTAGCTCTAAGTCTGATTGTCTCTGATATCAATAAAATACCGCACAAGTAAATACATTGAAATTTGACAGCACTCAGCCCTTATTCTGTCAAATTGCTTACAACATTTGCTTACCATAAAACAGTACATTTCCCTATTGCTCCCCCAAACTTTACAATGCCCCACCTGTGGGGCGTAAGCCCCACACCACTGCTTCAGACCATCTTGAACTTTCGTGCCCAACAGTCTCTTTACCTTCCCAATCACAGGGCCTTCCATTCAGAACACCTGCAAAGCAATGACTGTTGTGGCGTCACACCAGAAGTGATGACTAAGGGGCCTCGCCTTCACCTTCAACCGTAAAAAATGCAGTCGCCGGCCGTAAACATGCAGGCAATTGCATTATTTGCCGAGTCATGAGTGTTTGAGGGAGCTCATGTTAGAGGTTTCAGCCTCGTAGGCCTACAGATACGCCGCCGCTTTGTGTAGACCTCGAAAAGTGAACTAATTGACTATTAGAATGTAGGTCATTTCCTTCTAAAATAATTGCTGGTCAAGGTCGTTGGTGGCGGAACGTAGGATAAGGCTGACGTTTTCAACCATCATTGCAGATGGTATTGTTATACCTGAATTCTGCCCATTGATGTCAATGTGGGTGTGGCACAACACAGGACCGACCCAACATTAGCTTATTCATTTGATATCGTCTTGATTTTATTTCATCGGAGATCTGTCTGATATAGTTTAATTTATTATTTAAGAAACCTTGATCGCATTTCCAATGATAAATAGTAAAAATATTGTCATCAGTTAGAGGGATTATCCTTTTTTGTGTCGTATTATGATCGTAGATAGTCAACGAAGCAAAGCAGCGTCGTATTATGTTCCTAGATAGTCAACAAAGCGAAGCCGCGTCGTATAATGATCGTAGATTGTCAACAAATCAAAGCCACGTCGTATTATTGTAGATAGTCAACAAAGCGAAGTCGCGTCGTAAAATGATCGTAGATAGTCAACAAATCGAAGCCGCGTCGTATTATTGTAGATAGTTAACGAAGCGAAGCCGCGTCGTATTATGATCGTAGATTGTCAACAAAGTGAAGCCGCGTCGTATTGTGTTCGTAGATAGTCAACAAATCGAAGCCGCGTCGTATTATTGTAGATAGTCAACGAAGCAAAGCCGCGTCGTATTATGATCGTAGATTGTCAACAAAGTGAAGCCGCGTCGTATTATGATCGTAGATTGTCAACAAAGTGAAGCCGCGTCGTATTATGATAGTAGATTGTCAACAAAGTGAAGCTGCGTTGTCCTACGATTGTAGATAGTCAGCAAAGTTAAGTCGCTACAGCAAGTTGTTTTTACGGGAAAATTCTTCCCCAAATGATATCCTCACAATGGAGGTGATTGGGCGAAGCCTGCTAATCTAGTTCCGTAATGGAACTGAAATACATGCCGCAGGCAGGCTGTCAGGGCATGCTAACCGTATATTCTTTGTCATACATGCCGCAGGCAGGCTGCCAGGGCATGCTAACCGTATATTCTTCGTCATACATGCCGCAGGCAGGCTGCCAGGGCATGCTAACCGTATATTCTTTGTCATACATGCCGCAGGCAGGCTGTCAGGGCATGCTAACCGTATATTCTACGTCATTAGAGCATGCTAACCGTATATTCGTCGTCATACACGTAGATGAGCTCCACGTAGAGTGCCACGCAGTAGTTACTCCAGATATTAAGTAATACTCTACTCGTAGATTGTAGTGGTCGATGCGTATTGAGCAGAAAGGTTCATATGTACACGGTGCTCGTGTATAATACGAGCAAACTCTGCTTTGTGCAGCGTTAAGGCGAGTAAAAAGAGAAGGCCGCATCGGGAGGCTTCTAAATACGCATGTAAGATGAGAAGAGTATTATAAGGTATTTATCTCGCTTTTTATTGCGTATACGCAGGGAATTATCTTATTATTGAGCACTCGTTGAGTCTTTTTACCATCTTACCAAAAATGTTACGTCTAGAAGTGTAAACAAGAAAAAATACACCATGTCATCGCTAATATGATTTGAGGAAGCCAAAAAATTGATTTCTGTACATCATATTAATTTCTGTTTGCAAATTTGTTTTGAATTAATTGTTTCTGACTGGCTTCATTTGTCTGGCTGCCAGGGTCAAATCGATTTGTATTTATTTCCGGTTTAATTCCAAACGAGTGTCCTGGAACACTCATTAAGACATAGTTTTCATTCATTTTTTTGTGAAAATAAATAGGTTTTTTAAATACGGGCAGTGGGGATCTCTAATCCGGGCTACTGCGGAGGTGGGTACACAAATTTGGAGTAGCTAGCGTAATCTGTTCTGTAGCCGTATCAGTAAACTTTTCGATCAGGAAACCCAGGTGTATCCCATACGAAATTTTTGTCTTGTCCTTTTGCAGAACTTCATGTTACATTGAGCACAAAATATAATATCGGTGTACATTTGCTTGCTACTATCCTACCACATTTTCTGTCTGGTTACCCCACTAAATTTACCACCAGACATTATCTAGGCAAATTTACTTACCCCGGCTACTTACTATTTCACAAAAATAGACAAGGCAGAGAGGGCGGAGGAGTGTTGTTCCTCGTGATAAACACTCTGCAAATATTAGAAGTCACTATTCCAAGCAGCAGGCACGACATAGCATCAATCCAAGTAGTCGGTGAACATAAAAAGTGTCAAATCACCCTCGTCTATCGTCCCCTAAAATGCAAAGCTCCAGAAGATTTCGAACTTCACAACACCCTCATCCATGTCGTCACAACACCACACAGTATCATGCTTGGAGACTTCAACATCCCTGGCATTGACTTGGAAATAGACGTATGCACTGCCACTTGCCAACGTTCGACTGATTTTGCAGACGATAAGTTCTTGACTCAAATGGTGACGACACCTACAAGAGGCAGCAATATCCTTGATCGTCTAATCAGTGCAAACGACTCTCATGGCACGAAAGTAGAAGTGGGAGAACCACTCTGAAATTGCGATCAACTTTATCCGTTTCAAGATAGAGCTCGAGTTGGAAACGTCAATATACTACGATAAAGTCCCAACATTAGATTAGCCAACTTTGATTGCTTAAGAGAGTCAATGGCGACAGCGCGCACAACCCTCGGACGTGACGTCAACCAATCGGTAAACAACTTTCTGACTATAGATACTTAAAGAAATGAACTTGAGCATATCCTTCCCAAAAACAGGCGACAAGCAGTCAATCAGCCTAAGTACTGGAAAGGAGAACTGCAGCAGCTTCAGTCGCAAAAGAAGCAAAGAACTCGACAAATCAGAAACACCCACATGACGACGATGCAAAAAAAGATCATAGTCAGCAGAAGAACGTTGAAGAAGAAGGTTACGAGAATAAAATTGCAGCGAATGGCCGAAACGAATCCGGAAACATTTTTTAGTTAAATTTACAGAAAAAAATCAAGATCTGCCCTAGGTCTTCTTGAGTATGATAGTGGTGAACTATAATTCGATAACACTAACACTAGTGTCCTACTAAGCTAATATTTTCGTTTGGTATTTGCGTTAGTGAATCCGGATATTCATAATCCCCAGGATATCATAGCGGAAAGACAAATTAAAACCCTCCGCACAGTAAACATCGCCCCTGACTTAGTTATAAATTACATTAATAAATTTACAGTTAAAAAATCTCCAGATCAAGACCAAAATCATCCCAGAATACTGAGAGACTAAGAACGAAATTGTCAAACAGCTATCAGACATTTTTACCCTATTTCTCACAAATGGCACCTACCCCTCGCAATGGAAAGAGGCCAACGTCACTCCAATTTTAAAAAAGGAGACAAAAAGTGTCCCGGTAATTAGCGATCAATTAGTCTCGTACAAAAACAGACACAGTGTTCTTTAAGTTATACGATGCATTTGTTAGACCGCATCTAGAGTATTCCGTTCAATTCTGGTCTCTATATCTTATATAAGACGTTTTTAAATTAGAGAAGGTTCAACGTAGAACTACCTAAATTGTCTCTTTGCTGCGCAATAAATCGTACCAAGACAGACTATGTAAACTCAACCTTTATTCACTAGAGAAGCGTAGAGTCTGAGGTTTCATGATCGAAGTGTGGAAGATTATGAAGGATAAGGAAAACGTCGACTGAGCGAGTCTTTTCACTCTAGATGCGAGCGGAGTGACCAGGAATTGTGGATACAAAATCGTTGGGAAGCGTTTCTCACTCGACATCAAGCAACATTTCTTCGCGTATGAAGCTGTCGAAGAAAGGAAAAAACTTCCAGCGAAGGTTGTTAACAATAAGACGATCAAAACGCTCAAGTCTCGTCTCGACAAATTTACATGAATCGCCGGTAAATAGTTATACCCTTTCCCTTTCTTGATATTTTGCTCCTAGACGTTCACTCCAGAACTGATCTTATTACTATCAAAAGGCGACCAGGTTTGGGCCAAAAGTCCGGTTGTTGTCTTATACTTGTAAACACTTATAAACACTTAGAGTCTTACTCGTTCAGGTATACTCTTACCTTAGCACTCGAGGTCGAGGAAGACGTTCATCTAAAATTGCGATGCTAGGATCTTCGTCATGCTCTCCTACTCAGTGGACCCGCTCTGGGCACAAATTTTAGAACTATAATATGTTTTTTTATGTATGTGCTGTTGAAATCATCATCGATTTTTTAAATTATATTGAGTTTTTAGTTGGTATACTTTTAATTACTTTTCTCTGTGGGTGCTTCCTCTGTCATTGTCATCTTCTCAATTAAGTTAGCTCGATGAAATTGCTTCTCGATTGTTTCTGGCTGATGGAGTTTTAATGTTCTGTAATCTATTATTTTCAGACCCATTGGTGAATGAGGCCATTTGTTCTGTCTTGGTATTTATGATTGTTTTGATTCGTATTCGCGTCGCTTCATGCTTATAGCGATTGTTGTTCTAAAATCCATTGATGATTTAGTGAGTTGTCTTCGAGTTCAAATTATGATCGAGTTGATTGTTTCGTGTCCATTCCCTGATGGATTCGATTTGCTTATGGAGTCGAACTTGATGGTCGGTCGCTCGGCTTGGCAAGCACTTGGCAGTCCGCATTTCTAGTTTTTTTTTCTGAAAAATGTGCTGAGTTTTTAATTGTGTTAACGGCATCATCTATTCAATGATACTCCTACCGAAACAGGAACAGTCACATACAAAAAGAGGGTAACGTTGGCCAATAGTGCAAACAGTCCATCTTTCCATATACCGGTTAGCTGGTAGGGGAAACTAATTGTTGGGAAAATGCTACCAAGATGCCCTAGTTTTGTATGTGACAGTACCTTCACAGGCATCACTCTACTGTTCAGATTAATCGTTGAAAAGAGTCCACAAATGGGGCTAAGAACAGGCGCGTGGCCACAACTTCTCTAAAGGGGGAGAGTGGGGCGAGGTAAGGCTTAGTTTCCATCATTAATTGAATGGACAGTTCATAGAAACCGACTCTCGAGAGCTTCTGAGGGAATTCCTCCAAGCTTTCGGACTTGACAGGTCAGTGGGTACCCCGGTCACCGTCCTTTGCTATGCTCCTGGCTGGAGTGTGGAAACACACTTATGGACGGTATTGTCACCAGCTTCGACTCTCGGTTAAAGGATTCCGGGAAATTAGGAATATGTTGAGGCGGGTTTCAATATCCGGACTGACAAGCAGTGGAAGTCCGTCTGCCTGTCCTGTGCCTGTCTTCATTTGGACCGGAAGCCCGTGGAAGGCACGTCCCGTCAACAGACCGATGCACGAGTAGCCGTTGTCCGTATGTCTGTCTGTCCTTCTCGTGTATTCCGCCTCTGTGTATATTTATAAACACAACGGACCTGTGTTATTGCTTTGTATACATCCGGGTGATTGAACTTGGATCCACTTACATACATTCACTTAACTTTCTTTTAGTTAGCCCAAAAATTATTTTTAAGACTAGCGTAGTACATTGTTTCGTTTGTTATGAAGAAAATTGCATCAGTTGTTTGTTTCTATTTGGAGGTCTATGGCTTCTATCATTGCATTTGTTTTCTGTCAGGACTATAGTGTGTCGTCGAGGATACTCCTATTTATTATTGACTAGTGAGGACTACATCATCAATCGTCCAAAGTTCCTTCAAGCTTGCTTCTGACACTAATTTATTGACACTAATTCCTGCAGGATCTCAGCACTATTATCCCAAGTTTTCCTGACGAGCATTTTCACTCTCCATCATACAAGTTGTGTGATGTGCGTACTTTAGAATTGGAACGTATTTCAAATCGGATTTTAGTTTGTAATGCCAATGTTTATTGATTGTAATGCTTCGCATGAAATATCGCCAACTTGGCTCACGCCGTACTATTTCGATTAATGTGAATATCGTAGACCAATTTGTAAGATTATTATATGTCATAGCGCATGTTCACCCCTGGACGAAAAGGTATCCGATTTTTTTTTCATCTGCCACCGCTGGTGTAATTTTTGTATCGTCCACCTTTAGCGTTTGATGGAGGTTACCTGCTGCTAGTATGGCACGTTCGTATAGGCGCGTGCCTAACTGCTGCTGTTGTCGTGCATGTGTAGGCTAGCAAATATGTAAACATCACTTCAAATGCGTGAATAAGCACATGCCTGCGTGGTGGTTAAAGAGTTCCGGTATCAAATAACAGGGCAGCTCCACCGGTAGTGCTATGTTCAAGATGAACGCTATTACAACAATGGTATTTCGTTCAGGTTAATATTGATTAGTTTGACTTAGACGAACATAGATGTAACGTATGCTATGACAGAACTGTTGACATGGCGGCATTTGAACACCTGATCTAGCAGTCTTTCTCGATAAAGACGTGAAATTTATTGAATAAGCAGCATATCTCAACGAATATGGTATTTTTTATAAACCTGGCAGCAGAAACAAAGATGACAGGCCGACAACAGATTTGAGCTTTAGAATTTTTTCAGACTGGCTGCTCAGCGGTTCTTGATATTGAATTAACTTTCCGCCCGAAACTTCGACAAAATAATAAACCCGGCCTAATAAACCGAACTGATTTGATCGGCCAATGTGCGAACCTCTGATTTATGTCGAACACGAATAGAATCAACGAATAATATCAATCGCTGTCCCATGCGAAAATTCCAATAATCATCATTGAATCAATATTCTTATGGAGTAATGATGGCCACTGGACCGAGACTCACCTAACGATATTTTGCCCCCGTGTCTCTCCAATACACTGAGGCACGCGCGCCTGTTTTTCCTCGTGGTTGACGGTCCCTTATAAGGGTAGACAAAAGCGCTTCTTGCCACACACTCAGAATGAGCGGGTGTTTTCATCAGAACCCATAAAACCATACTATATGCCTAATAAGACTGGCAGGTAAGTAGTTTGAGTTCCATCAAGTGTTTCCCTGTAGTCAGAGCATAAGGGTACACTATAGACGAGTCGTCAGCTGGCTCGGTCTATCTATATTATATGTAAGGCGGCCTATTTATTCTTCAGGGTTGTGAAGTGTCTGCTTCTTCTGCAGTGGCGTTGACTTTTGATGGCCACAGATCATCGATGTTGATGCGTCGTCAGCCTGCCTGAAGCTGTTCCTCGAAGACGATGGCTGTGTCAGCACAAGCGCACAGCCTATAAACACATCACGGCTTGTTAACACTCTTTTTAACCTTTTGATATGTTATACACCTGCTCGGGTGTTGTTCAGTCGATACTAGCGGACATTATAATTGGAAAGTTTCATTTGAGGTTTGCTTGAGGTGTGTTTTTGAATATTTTTGTTTTAAAGTAGCTATGCATACCGCTACACCTACTCATGATCTTGTCTCATCCAACATGTGCGCCGTCGTCCAAATTGAGCGGTGACCACACACTATATTACCAGAGCTCGAGCGTCTGGCGGGTGCTCAAGGATGCCTTGGAAGACAAACTCGCTGTCGTGACGCCGTCGGGGTTAGCCTTAGGCTGCGCCCGGGACATTTTGGACGTCTAAATTTCATTTGGAAGTATCTTGGCCGTTTTTGTCTCTTTGTCTTTAGGCAAGATATCCAAGAGGGTTAGTTTAATATGTATTTACTGAGTCGAGGAGGACACAAACAAGGAACTGACGCAGTCTTGTGGTCAGCGCGCGTCTGTCCTCCAAAAAAGCTCACAGAAATCCCCTAGAAAACATGGCGGTTGATCACCCCACCTGTCCTCCTCTGGTAGGTAGGTAGCTCCGCCGTGGGCATTCAAATGACACCTTTGGGGCAGAGGCAACTGGGCAACGAGGGCCGTGATGGATGGACGCTTGTTGGACGGACTGCCCTGATGTTGGGCAGGGCTAATAGACGGAACCAGGAGGAGGAATTGATAAGAAGTTGATGGATGGCCAGCTGTACTTCTCCTGTTGCGAGCCGCTTTGGCTTGATCCGCCAACTTGTTATAGCCCCAGAGTTGTTATTTTATTCTGGAGTCTGCACGGATACATCGCGACTCCTGGTGTATGCGGCTGCTAAGTCATCCTGTGCATGCAGTTTCCACAATGTTATGGGGCCGTTAGCGTAACTGAGTCACGTAACGTTTATGAGTCGAATCCTGTCGCTCCACACTCACCAAACACGGAATTGGTAGAAGTCAATCTCTGATATTGAAATACGAAAAAATGCCTCATACGATTGATGTTGGTGGTGGTTTGAATTTTAGTTGAGTTGTCCATTTCCATACAGCCGTCCATATTCAACTGGACGTTTTACCTAGTTACCAGTTTCACTATGGTTGAGGCTGACGGTGCTGTTACAAGTGAAGTGATCGGTGTCACTATATGCATTAACAGCCTACCAAGCTGACCAAACTGGTTTGTCACTTTGCCAAAGCCTGACTTGGTATCGCACATTCGCAGTATCTAATTATTCTGCATGAACCATTAAAACGAGTTTTCCAATTCAAATTTTACTAGGAAATCTCCTTTTGCCGAAGATAGTTTGTGTTGAGCTCAGTTGAACCCTGTTCTAGCCTCTTTGTAACATTAAGGGGATACTGCACTGTCATCAGAACACTACTTCGTTCGATGAGGTTAGTCCTTGTGATTACATGGGACAATTTACGCGCAGTCATTTTGTTTCTTCTTTAAAGATCTTTATGGAAAACGAGCTCGATTTTTTTTAGTCTCCGATTCAACACTTTTGTCAAGTCCCCTAGCCATGCATCCTATGGCTAGTGGACTTGAGTTTACCACATGCTACCATAACGAGACGTGATGCTCAACCCATGCATCCTATGGCTAGTGGACTTGAGTTTACCACATGCTAACATAACGAGACGTGATGCTCATCCCATGCATCCTATGGCTAGTGGACTTGAGCTTACCACATGCTAACATAACGAGACGTGATGCTCATCCCATGCGTCCTTTGGCTAGTTTACCACTTGCTAACATAACGAGACGTGATGCTCATCCCATGCGTCCTATGGCTACAGGTCTTGAGTTTAACACGTGCTAACGTTTCGCAAGGTTAGCACCGCACTCTAACGTCATTCCTTGCAAGGGAGAGTATCCAAACCGTCTCGCACATCTGCCGGACGTTCCTGGTTGGATAATGAGACCACGGCAGCCGCCTGCCCCTTAGAGGTTGGCGGATACGCGCTCTCGAGTGTAGGGGATACGGCGCTGCGGACACGCGTCCAGCATGGCTGCTGGGAATGGCATGGTTATGGGAAGGCGTGTGCTTTTGGTACCAATCAACCTCCTTGCTTAGTACAAATTTTGAAAGGATGAGGCTCGAAGTTGTAAATAAATCGAGCCATTTATTCGGCGTGTTCGTTCCTGGGGTCCAGTCGGTATTTTGTCTAATGGAACTCTACTTTATATTATTTTCTCTACTACACCGAGCGAATATATTACAGAATGGCAACATCTTTTGAAACGCTCCAAGAACTTATGAACGATCGGAAGAGTATACATTTGAGTGAACCACCAAAAATTATGCAGATTTTTCAATTCATTTCTTGGGCTGTCAAGTTATCAATCTTGACTTTAGTCACATTTCTTCACGCAAGAAAATATTCCAAATCTGAGCTACAAATATT
>SDVV010036271.1:0-10967 GCA_016164225.1 Gammarus roeselii
GCTTCCATCCACGGTGCAGAAAGCACAGTGGGAGATTCGCAGAACTGATGCCATGTTGGCGTGCAGCTTCCATCCACGGTGCAGAAAGCACAGTGGGAGATTCGCAGAACTGATGCCATGTTGGCGTGCAGCTTCCATACACGGTGCAGAAAGCACAGTGCGAGATTCGCAGAACTGATGCCATGTTGGCGTGCAGCTTCCATCCACGGTGCAGAAAGCACAGTGGGACATACGCAGACCTGATGCCATGTTGGCGTGCAGCTTCCATCCACGGTACAGAAAGCACAGTGGGACGTACGCAGAACTGAAGCCATGTTGGCGTGCAGCTTCCATCCACGGTGCAGAAAGCACAGTGAGACATACGCAGGACTGATGCCATGTTGGCGTGCAGCTTCCATCCACGGTGCAGAAAGCACAGTGAGACATACGCAGAACTGATGCCATGTTGGCGTGCAGCTTCCATCAACGGTACAGAGAGCACCACAGTTGAACAGCATATGCTGAACAAATGCCATGTTGCCATGCAGCATCCATCAACGGTACTAAAAATTGAGCAACATATGTTGCACAGATGCCATGTTGTCGTTCGCTTCCATCGACGGTACTAAGAGAACAGTTGCCTAGCATATGCTGCAAAGAGGCTACGATGTCATTACTGTGCCATCCACAGTGTATATAGAACTAGCTAGCACAGGTGTAATCTACCGCTTAATGTTTGGTAATGCATAAATATTTTGCATACCAAAATATTTCCTATCGTCTACGCTAGCCTACACCCGAATTATGCCGCTGTGTACTGGCAACTAACGTCTACGCTTGCCATTCACAGAATATGCCGCTCTGTATTGGTGCTAACGTCTACGCTTGTCATCACCAGAATATGCCGCTGTGTATTGGTAGCTAACGTCTACGCTTGTCATCACCATAATATGCCACTGGGGTTTGGTGCTAACGTCTACGCTCGTCATCACCAGATTATGCCGCTGTGTATTGGTAGCTAACGTCTACGCTTGTCATCACCAGAATATGCCGCTGTGTATTGGTAGCTAACGTCTACGCTTGTCATCACCAGAATATTCCACTGGTTTTTGTTGCTAACGTCTACGCTCGTCATCACCAGATTATGCCGCTGTGTATTGGTAGCTAACGTCTTCGCTTGTCATCACCAGAATATGCCGCTGTGTATTGGTAGCTAACTTCTTCGCTTGTCATCACCAGAATATGCCGCTGTGTGTTGGTAGCTAACGTCTACGCTTGTCATCACCAGAATATGCCACTGGGTTTTGTGCTAACGTCTACGCCGTCATCACCAGACTATGCCGCTGTGTATTGGTAGCTAACGTCTACGCTTGTCATAAGCCAGAATATGCCACTGGGGTTTGGTGCTTACGTCTACGCTCGTCATCACCAGACTATGCCGCTGTGTATTTGTAGCTAACGTCTTCGCTTGTCATCACCAGACTATGCCGCTGTGTATTGTATTAATCACCTTAATTGTTAATATGAAATAATTTTTCGACACTTCACATCCCATGTTATCGATAATTTTATACTGGAACTTCTTACCGCACAAAGTTTCCCTTTCGAAAGTGTATTAGAGGATCACACTTTGCTGTTAATTTCCAAAAGATCCCTCGTTTCGCAACTGATGGTCTTACCTGCATGTGTGTTAATCACTAACACCTATCCAGCCGGCAAATAGAATACTATATGCGATGCCAGGCTCAACTGCTAATAACTTTTTATCCAGTGAGGCTTAGGGAAACTTCCGCTAATCTATGCAGACCTTCCTAAACTTGCGTCAAGTTGGAATGCCCGTTCAAAAAGTATTCATTAGACGCTGCTCGGGAAGCTGTTTTTTGTTGTGCTGCTTTGTACCTCTGATAGCAAGACCTTGAAGAAGTTCTGAAGTAGGTGGTAAAACTAACACACATCCACCACAAGGATGTTGCGAATATTACTATGCATATCACAATCATCATCAGAACATATTGCTTGCAGTAGCAACGTTCTTGTGTGCGGCCAAGTCCCGCTCCAGCAATATTGCTACTGAGGAGGCACCATTTTTGAGCTGACGTGAACGCGCGACTGCCCGCGGACCTAATTAAGCCCGTTTATTTAGTTAGGAAAGGCAGGGATGGATCCAGGGATGTAGGATTGCTGAGCAGGGGACTGGCTCTCATGGGACCGAATTCCTCGAAGATTAGACGGGGCAAAATCACGAATTGAAAAGATGGGAAAAAATTTCATTCATAATGGAATAAATGTCATACTGGATCATAAGTTTTTACTTCTACCATTTATGATTGAAGTATTTAAGATTCCTTTTAATTGTTTTTCCTTCTATATGCAGCTCCAGGACCTTATTATATATTGATGGAGTATAAGTAGCCGAAATATCCAATTGTTATTAATTTATCCTGTGGGTAGCGACAGACGATTATTTCTGCATTGAACCATTTTACTTTAGTCGGATCATTGATCCACAATCCCGGACTCTTATACAACGACGCTGATGCTAACCTTGGATTAATCATCGAAGACTATAAACAACACCAAGACTCGTGCAGACTCTTGCTAAATCCCCTGTTATGAGTTCGTCCGTGGATTTAGGCCCGTTCGCGCCACTTGAATGCAGCTGCTACCCTCCCGAGTTGATGCCCATCTTTTCCGGCACTTAGCCGTAACATGATTATAATGGCTCATTTCAATTTGCCGCTGTTGTAGATATAATACATCCAAATAACTTCGAATTGATACAAATTGATTATTTACCAACTCAAAGTCATTAGATACTAACTCAAAGGCCGTAGTGACCAACTCAAAGTCCATCTCCCAGACGGAGATTTAGGTCGGATGAATCTAAAGCCTTGCCTGAGCGGTTTGGTATTTTTTTTCAGGTGGTTCAAGATGCTCCATCTACTCAGAAAGCCGCAGCTTTTGTATTTGTTATCCCCTCAGCAGCTGGTACACCCTGTGTGTTGTCATTTTGATGAACCAATTGTCTTTGATGTTATTTTACTAGGACATTATCCTGGCAACTTACAGCCAGGTGAATTTCGCTCACTGACTAATGCATACTAAGATGGTCTAATAGGTCGTTAACCCTTCTGACAATTTCTAGAATCCAAAACTTCGTCGCAAAAAAAGTGCTCCTCCCCTCCTTCCCTCTCCCTCTCATGCATCAGGGGGTGGTTCCCTTTCCCCCTCATGCCACTCTTTGCTCAAGTGGTGCTTCCATTCTGACCGTGTTTGCTGTGTCCTTTACGATAGTGCCGATACTACAGCTGCTGCTGCTACCATGGTTATCACAGCTACTGAGTCGTCTAGGCTTCTATTTACACAATAAATGGTGTCCAGTGTTCTATAATTATTCAATCATTATTATTGAGTCTTCAGAGCTACATAAAGACTTTTATTTACTAAGTAAATGGTGTTCAGTGTTCTATGCCTATTCAATCATTATTAGTCAGTCTTCAGAGGTACATCAAGACTTCTATTTACTAAGTAAATGGTGTTCAGTGTTCTATGCCTATTTAATCATTATTATTGAGTCTTCAGAGCTACATCAAGACTTTTATTTACAAAGTAAATGGTGTCTAGTGTTCTATGCCTATTCAATCATTATTATTGAGTCTTCAGAGCTACATCAAGACTCTTATGTACAAAGTAAATGGTGTTCAGTGTTCTATGCCTATTCAATCATTAGTATTGAGTTGATGTAGGGACTTCAATTACTAAGTTTTGAACTACTGAACCGATTTAACTGCCATTTTATTAGTAAAGAGGTTTATTGAATAAATGATTAATCAAAGAAATTCTCCAAGGATTAGCTTATCTGATATATACTTACTTGACCGTCGAGAAAAGATATATTTGATGCAATTCTAAAATTGTAATATCAAGTACTTGCGAAGGTTTTGTTTCTAAAATCATGCGCCACATTCTTTAAATCAGCATTAACATGACCAACATCAACTGTTGGTGGTCTTGTTGCTCTGCCGTGCATCATGGCGGTGTAATCCTCATAAAACGCAGGTATTAATGTTGATGTTGAGCAAGGCTTGGCAGCAATTGTGTTAATTAAATATCCGTCGCTTCGAGGTTGTAGTAGATTAGATTAAAGAAACGAAACGAACTAAAGTTCTGATGTCAAGTTCTTTCCTTTAAATAATCGTCGCTTCGAGGTTGTAGTAAATTCGATTACGGAAACAAACCGAACACAAGTGCTCGTGTCAATTTGTTTCCTTGAAAGAAGAGTGAAGGATATTCGACGACTCTTGAGAAATTTACGCACACATACAGTAAATTTGAGGTTTGAGGATAGAACAGAGAGAAGGCCTACAGCTACCAACACTATCATCTTCTGGCTCCCACCCCTACAACCCGGGCATTTTTGTCCCGGAGAAAAAACGGTCGAGTGTCAGATGGGCATTCAAAGGAGAAACACGAGTTAAGAAGGAAAGCGAAACATTTAGATTCCAGGTGGTAGATTCAAGACACGGACACACCCGTACGCTCAGCGGAAGGTAATTTTCCTGCGAGGGCAGCTTATTGCTTTGCTCCAAAGGTTGTAAGTCATCGGACCCGCAACTAGGTATTGAGGCGAGATCAAAATGAGCAGTCAAGTTATGAAATTTTGAAAATATACGCAAAGATTCGAAGAGTACCACGCCTAGTTCCCTAGGCTGGCGCTTCTCATGTGTTAGAAGGATAAGTCTTCTCAGAACTTGGGAATCCTTGAAGAGCCTGCGGCAGCTACAAGGTTAGACAACGGAGAAACCTCTCAATAGAAATCAATCCACTCTTAGCTGCTCAAGAGTCGAGATTGATATAGCCATACGAGTTATGCAGTTTTAATGAGCGTAAAACTTGGCGAGCACCACGCCCAGTTACATGGGCAGTGGTCCTTCTCCAAGTGTTTCAACGAATAAATCTTTCATGCACTTGTTGTACGATGATTAGCATTTTGCACTTCAAAGTAGGACATCAAATAATTATTTTCTTGAAATAGTTACACTTGGCAGCTTTTGAACTTTGATCTTAAGAAACTAATATAATCATCTTATTTTTGATGATAAATAACGCAACATTTAATTGAAAAAAAGGCACACAGTGCGCACTTTTCGAAACTGACATGACACAGAAAGTGCCATCGCGTTAACAAATGACCCTTCAATAGGATTATCTGTAAGGGGGTAATCACAATTTTCATGTCGTTCTGCTGTCAATTCTGCCCGATGCACCGGTCACTGCTTTGGTACAGGATCTACTGTATATATAAAAATAATCTCAGTTCTTCCTTCCCTACGCTGAGAAGGAGAAAAAAATATTTCCAATCTATGCCGCCTCGTCAAGTTTGAGCAGCTGGCTCTTCTCTTGTGCGGTTTCGATTCACGGTCATCATGGTGGAAATGAGTTGCCGTTTCGGGCTGTTACTCAGTTCATCATGATAAAACCAAAATAGACTACGATAATACTATAACAATACTGATGATAGTATAATAACCGCTCCAATAGGAATAGTAATACAAATAATAACAATCCTAGTAATTTGCCACATTGAAAAAGATCGTTCCGATATAATAGTATTATTAATAATGATCTCTGTTGCTCTAGCGAGAGTAATAATAATCAGAATAACCGTCACTCTTGAGAAACTCGTCTTGATCTCAGCAGTGTTCACGTCTCACGTATCCCAGTGTTTGTCGAATGCGGCTGGTAGGTTACCGATTCAGCGGTAACTACTGCGGCTGGTAGGTTGTTCCAAATCCGCGAGATTGCGATCAAGAAAGTGTTGCGCAATGGTCGTTGTGAAGCGCTTTTCCACATGTTTCGCCTCGTTGTTTGGGGTATGAACATTGTGGTTCCTGACGAAGAGACCAACCGGGCGCTCTATTGAATCCTTTCATGTATTTGAAGGTTTCAATAAGCTAGCCCCTCAGCCTTTGTTGCTCGAGGGCAGTGAGGCCAGGTTCTTTGATCCAATGCACCCAGGACCGAGGGTAGAGTAACTGCGGGATGAGCTTAGTAGCACGATGCATAGAAAATTCCTAGGTTATTACTTTGATGTTACTTGAAGCATCGTTTGTGATTTTGTTTTTCTCATATTAATTCTCGTCAACTATTTTAACAACAGAAGTCTAAATTGCATCATAAATAGAAATACAGACTGTGATTGTTGGTAATGACCTATCACTAAGTTGTCAACTAACTCCTGAGATAGTGTCGGCCGATGGCTTTATTGTCATCTAGTAGCTAGGATGCCTTGGAACAGCCACAACTTGGTAGGTCACACCGAAACTTGAAGGTCAGTCTATTCAACTGATTAAAACTACTTTTCTATAACTGTCTAGTCTCAATTGTTAGTTTTATTTGAAGTACTGGAAGTAACTTGATTGTATCCTTGACTTGGTTCCTGGTTCTTTTTTCTCAAATTGTGAGGAGGCAAGGCACAATCTCAACACTCGAGTATTGATTCGTAGCGACTGGAGGCAATTTCTCTTAGGCAGGAAACAGCAGATATTCTTTGCAGGTGACTGCCCTCTTGCGGTGGAATGCGCTCTTCCCTCCTCTCCAACCAAGCCAAAGCTTACTTAACCATTTTTTATTTTAACTTAGACTACTGAAACAATAACCAGATAATACGCTAACATGATGCGGTGATTGTTTTTCAACATTATCTTGCGACTCGCTGCAAAAGGTCGACAGGACTTATCCAATCGGTAACATCCCTGAAGTTTGGTGCCGACATGGACACCGGAATGACGCTGTTCAGAGCAATAATACGATCGCGCATGGACTACGGAGCCGTTGTCTACGGATCTGCAGTTAAAACTACTCTCGACCCTCTCTCGACCAACGCAAACGATGCTTTACGTATCACAACCGGTGCGTTCCGCTCCACTCCAATCGAATCCCTTAACGTGCTCGCTAACGAACTTCCACTTCCGCTCCGGCGAGACAAACTTTCATTACAATACTATTTTAAGACTATAAGTCTAATCAACAACTCAGCAATCTGCCACATCACCAACGTATCCGATAAGTGCCTTTTTGCGGCTAAAACAAATATATGCCCACCGGTTTCCCTACGTGTGGACAACCAAATTAACACACCAACATGGATGATCAACCCACAACCGGTCAACCTAGACCTGCAAATGTACCCTAAAGCAACTACTCCAACCAACGCGTACCGGCAGAAATTTCTAAGACTACTCGAGGAAGAATATTTAGAGCACCGCCACATTTACACTGACGGCTCCAAAACCGCAGACGGAGTTGGAGCCTCCGCTGTGTGCGGGGAAACCCCACTATCGGCCACCCTCCCACAAAAGGCCTCCGTGTTATCTGCGGAGCTTCGCGCACTCGAACTGGCCATCTCTATTGCAAAAAACACATCGCTTCCCCCAAATGCGTCGTATTCTCAGACAGTCTGAGTGTCCTCACCCAGCTTAAAACACTGCACTAGGAACACCCAGTGCTACGTAAAATGCAGCAAGATCTCTTTGTGATGACCGAGACGGGTCAGGCAGTGGAGTTCTGCTGGATCCCCGGGCACGCGGGAATGAGAGGAAACAAACTTGCGGACTCGCTTGCTAAACTAGCATCTACTCACCAAGAACAATTTTTCGCATTACATTACCGGGACTGGTTCCCTATCATCAGCTTCCATATAACATCCCGATGGGATGAAATGTGGCAACAGAGTGGACAAAAAATGCTTTTAGTCAAACCCTCAGTCGGAGAATGGGAAACAAAGTTCACCAACAGAAAAGACCAAGCGTTCATCAACCGCTTGTGCACGGGACACATGTGGATAACTCGCAACCACCTGATGGATGTCGACATAGGACCAAACGCGCCACCTTGCCCCTGTTGCCACCAAGTGGCTATCAGCGTGAAACACTTACTGATGGATTGCAACGCACTCGCGGCAGCCTGACGAGCGTTTCTTAATCCCCCGTGCAACCTACAAAGCCTACTCACGGACCCAACCAACCATATAAAGCTTATCGCTTTCGGAAAACACACCGGACTATACGAAGCTGTCTGAACCTCAAACACTTGTGCAAGTGAGGGGGTCTCTCCACCCCATTACGCACAGAAATAACAACCCATTATACGGTGATACGCTTTAACTCTTTACTTTCTCCTACACGCTAATACGCGAATGTGCCGCAGTTGAAATGTGTACGGACTTCATCTTGACATGACTTATATTTTCGCACGCGAGGTCGTGCGAACTTACCTGAACCAACGACGGTCGCGCCCTACGGGGGAGCTTATTATGGATCACGTTGAGGCTCTGGTGGAAATGAGGCTCAAATCAAAATCAATGCTATCGCTACTTGAAGAATACTTTTACCATACGAAGATTACAAGGCCAAGCTAAGCAGGAGTATGTGGTCCGAGCTAATCGGGACAGGGAAGAAAAAATGTTGGGGGGGATGTACACAAAGCCCGCTTCACCCTCCTGCTCTTGCAGGTCTCACACGAACATCTACACATTCGTTTAAACATTATTTTCCTTATTTTCGAGGTCATGTTGGGCCATTTTCCCCGTAAGATGCGTTCCAGCTTGACTAGGTCTACCTCATGTGTGGCAACCAGCATTTGACTGCATGCTCGATGTGGCGACGGACGAGGGACTTGCGAAGCGGCAGCACTATGTCTTCCGTCTCGCAGAAAAAGTTACTAGAAATGGAGCCAAAATTACGGTTTGCTATCTTTCAACTTTCCTCGGCTTGCGCGTCCCATCTCAAGTCTCAAAATTGGGATGCTCAAGTCTCACTGTTGACTGATTGCAGCTAGATCACGCACGCCCTGCCATTGTGTAGTTGGAGTGGGCATTGTGACACTCCAAAGGCATAGAGGTTCACTGTGCAACATTACAGGTCATCAGCCATGCTTCAGACCAGTCGATGAGTTTTTGTAGATTTCGTTGGACAGAGAGTCTGTTCCGAAGAGCTTTGTGTCATCAGCCAATTTCGATACCTCGCATGGAAACCTCGCATCCATGTCGTTCACATAGATGCCCTGAGACCCTCCAGAGGTAACAAAACCTCGTTAGTAGTTGTAATAGTAGTATTACTACTGACAGGTAAAATAAAATCTGCAGTAAATCTGGCCAAACCTAGATATGGTGTCCATCATTCATTGGCTTCTGGCCGCTGAAGGGCCTCTGTTGCCTCCTTCCACTGCAATAGTGCTTCCACAATACATGCTTAGTAGGAAGCTGGATTTGTCTCCCAGTGACTGTCGAAGCCGTTTATTAATGTGGTAACGTTAATGATATTATCCACTTCATATGGTAAACGGCTTCAAATTGTAGGCATCTTAAGTCGAAATAGGTTTTCGGCAACCGATGTTCTACACTATTGCAGCTGAAGTTTTTTTTTTCTTCATCGGATTATAATCTATATCAAAGAGTCCTTTGGGTTTAGCTCTAGTAAAACCATCATGGTATCTGTGGGTTTACATTAGCTGACCTCTTAGTCGCTTATCTTGGGTAAGGGACCAAATTTGTATAGCAAATTCAATTTTGGGCCTCACGAGTGAACAATGTAATGGAAACACCATGTCCCTGAACTTGTAGTGCCTTTCTTCCAGCTGGCTTCCACATGGTTCCTCCACTTGGAATATTTGATAATGAATATTATAAGACGTTTCAGTCATTTGTTTGGCTACCATCGCGTAGTCAGAATTTCTAATGCGTGTTCCAATGTTCGTGACTGTGCATTAGTCAACATCAAAGTTCATTTGCTGCTTATCAGACCCAGTCCGCTAGTTAATTAAGATCCGATTGGACAGTTATGCGTTCCTGCTCATAGGGCTCTTTGTGGTCGAGTTCAGACGTGTTTTGAAGACATGATAGATATGGTCGACAGCTTTAGCTTCGTCGTACTTCTCGGTGATGTTATTGAGACCGTCCAAGAAATTGATGAGGCAGCTAGGCTTGTTTCTGAAGCAGCGTTGAGGGTGTCCCTGGTTATACTTGTTCTATCTTTTTTTTTTAAGATTTACTGACCACAGATTTGAGACAAATTGGTCTGCGGTTCCTGGCTCATGCCTACTACCCTTCTTGAATATTGCTGCGAAATTTGTTGTTCATCAATCATCTGGGGTAATTCGAGTCCTCATAAACCTATTAATGTTCTCCATCAGTAAAGACAGCTTATGATTTTGGAGTGATTCCGTAATATTTTCGGATGTAGATGATCTAGTCCTGTTCATTTGTAAATTTTTAATTTGCCCAGTTATTGTTCTACTTCTTCAACAAAGAAATGAATAGTTTCCTACGGTTGCACTTCTCCAGGCAGTTCAATTCCTGATTGAATATTGTCGTCCCGTCGTCCTTCTATTCCCTTAAGAGTTGTATTTCCCAAGAAATCACAGTTTAATTGAAGTTGCTTGTGCATTTCCTAAGACTACAATATTGGCGCACCAACAACAAATCTATCGTGTTTTTACATTTATATTTTGTCCTAGAAGTTGCAAATGCATCCAGAACTACATGACTGTACTGTTTTGGTCGGGAATAATATAACAGCTGATGTAACTTTATGCAGTATATTCTTCGCGCTCTGATGTGGTATTGACTGGAATATGAATTATTCACATTTATTCAGAATACAATTGCAGGCTTCTCCAACTTGACCAAGTGGTGCAGCTTATTAATTTGAGTTGTAAGTAATATTGCCATTGCTGCGAATGGCCTTAACTCGACGACCTTTCTGTGTCGCCTTCCTTCAATTTGAGTAGTAAGTTCCATTGCCATTGCTGCGAATAGCCTTAACTCGACGACCTTTCTGTGTCGCCCTCCTTCAATTTGAGTACTAAGTTCCATTGCCATTGCTGCGAATAGCCTTAACTCGACGACCTTTCTGTGTCGCCTTCCTTCAATTTGAGTACTAAGTTCCATTGACATTGCTGCGAATAGCCTTAACTCGACGACCTTTCTG
>SDVV010036272.1:0-10967 GCA_016164225.1 Gammarus roeselii
TATATATATTCCACTTGCAAGGCTCCATGTGGAATTTGCAATCCAATTCTGGTTCTCTGACCTTAGAGGGGATATGAAGAAGATGGAACGGATTGAACACCGAACAATAAAAATGATTACAAGCATAGAACCAAGTTATACCTGTCTTGAACGACCTGAACAACTGAAGCTGAGATATATAACTGGAAAAAATACAACTTAGGGGTCAGCTCATAGAAACCTTTACATTTAATCAACTGACAAAAACATCAGTTGGAACCACTAAAAACTCAGTTGCCAAAAACTTTTTCCAGTCAAGTTACCGTTCACCATACGGTGTGGTAAATACTAACAATATCAATCCCTCTAGAGAACGGCTTGACAAGCCCTAAAAGACCAATCCACCGCCTTATGTGTTAGAATGGTGGACACACAGCAGTCGCAGAGGAGGCAACCTCTGTTGAAGCCTTGCAGCCCTGAAACTGGGCAGCATATCTAGGCTGGGCTAGTAGTACTGCAAAATTGAAGTATTACTAGAACGGACGACTCTTCAGCCCGTCACAAGCCTACGTACTATTACATACTAACTGGATCCGCATATTTCTGAGAATTTTGATATCTAATACCCATACGGTGTACCTACCTCGTAGAAGGCGTCGGATTCGTAAATGCCTCCTCCCCAGATGCGAATGGCGTTCTGATTGGCAAGTACTGCATCCTGCAGCAGCCGCCTGGTGTACTCTGGTGTGACCATTTCGGTCAGCACGTGAGCAGGGATCCAGTTGCTGCCGCGCATGAACACCATCACATTGTTGATGAAAACGCGGTAATATCGACCTGAGATACAATAAAGTTCAAGTCGTCTTATCGCCATGGATCAATTACAAAAAAAAAATGTCCCTGCTTCATATTCTATCCTTATTTTTTATTGCAGGATAATTACATCATATCAAAAGGTTTTCAGAGTGCGCACCAAAATCAGGATTTTCCGAATCAACCAATCCTTGGTCAAGTTCTGTGGTTCGGAAGCCGATCTTCGTTGTTTTGGAAGTCATCTCATCGATGTCTTCGCTTCGCCACTCCACCTCGAACTGGTAGAGCGCCTGGTCTCCGTATCCGGCCGGCCACCACAGGTCATATTCCTGGAAGGGTTGGCAAGGTGGACAAGTGAGAAGGGAGGTTATGGTTGGAGAACTGACTAGCAAGGTGGGATGGGGGGAAACCGAAGTTAACTGGAAGGAAGGTTAGGGTTGGAGGACTGGATTTGAAAAGGGGAAGTCGAGTGGAGAACTAACGAGCAAAGTGGGATGAAGGAAGGGAGGTTATGGTTGGAGGACTGGGTATGAAGAGGGGGATGGGGAAGTTAAGTGGAGAACCAACGAGCAAATTGGGATGGAGGAAACCGAAGTTAACTGGAAGACTAGGGAGTTGAGATTGGAAGAATTCAATGTCCTGTCAGTTGGGATGTGCCGGGGCAAAGGATCAATGGGTGAGTCAGTCAATGAGGATGCGTTAGCACCCAACCCAACTACAGGGTTGATTTTGTGTAAGTCCGTTAGATCACAAGGCAGAAAGTTGGGATACTGAGAAACAAGAACCAAAGGACGAGTTGGTATGCCGAAGGGCGATGGAACGATGTTTTGTTTGAAATGCTTTGATACGTGTATGTGAAAAATTAATTCATGGTTTCCAACAACTGTGGATGCGCCACTCAATCTGTTGTCGCCCAGGAACATTTTTTAATTCGAATTTAGTTGATTTGCGGAATGTCGTTTCTTGATTATAAGATGGCATTATCTAAGCGAACAAGTTGTCAAAAAATGACAGCCCAACATACATGTCCAGCAGGGATGCTGAAGGTGTGAGCGTAGAAATCGCTGACAGAAGGCCCGATGATGATGCCTTGGATAGAGACCCAGGAGCCATCGATGTAGAAGGTTACTTCCCCCAGCATCTGCGCCGACGGGTCGGCCAGGCGAAATTCGACCTGGAAACGAGGGTCATCGATTAAACAAGTGAATAAATTTAAATAACTGCTCAAAAATAGCAATCAAACTATAAAAATTAGAGCAGGACTCCTAAAATTTCTGCGCTTTTCTTTTTCATTTTGAATTTTACTTCCAATATTGGTTGATTGTGATATTTGCATATAGTAAGAAATGCAAGTCCCTGAAAAATCATCGAACTACTGCAAATGTTATGAACTCCGAAGTGTCTAGTTGTCCTCGACTATTGTTCAACTATTCAGAATTATAGTTTCATCGATATATCCACTGATGCCTAGAGTAATATATATTGGCTTACTATTACCATTACCCACCAGTACTTCCATGTCCCAGCTGGTCCTGAAGTCTTTAGCAGGTGAGCGTGGTAGAGGCGCTGTAGGAGTGTAGGAAATGATCATGTCACTCACGTATGCCGTGCTGAAGCCGACAATCTTCATTGGTTTCCTGTACAAGACAAACATTCCATTAAAGTCTGGACCTTGACCAATTCTACTGGGTTTTATGTCGGGCGGTTTAACAAAGAAAGACATGTGCGCACTGAACTATTAATATATATTGCTTTGGAGGTAGCTGGCACGCGCAGGTTCAGGGGTTGCGGGAGGCCCGAGTCCCACTCACCAGATCCCAGCGTTAGGAAGACAGGGCCCCAGCCCGACTCACCAGATCCCAGAGTTTACAAGTGTAAGAAGACAACAACAGGGATTTTGGCCCAAACTGTGATGCCTATGGAGAATAAGATAAATTCTGAAGTAGAACGTCTAAGAGGGCAAAATGTGTCTTTGTATTTCCTTTCGTAATAGATCAAGGAAGGGAAAGTTTGCTGAAGGAAATAGCATTTAACGATGATACTCGAAACAACTCAAATCAGCACCTGAAGAGAAAGCCACCGACCCACGGTTTTGATCTGAGATTGTCACAGTTTCATTCCTCGTTAAACCAATACTGGAAGGTGGCACTGCTGGACATCGTTTTACAACGAGCAGGTACCAATGCCGAGCACCTTTCTTACCGTGCTAGTGCCAATGCTGGGCACTAATTTGACCCTACGGATGTCAATACCGGCCACCGTTTTTCACGAATATTCTGATGAGAGTGCTACAGCTTGAAGCTATTTAGCGGCGATATTGGTAGAATTTGTCAAGCCGTGACTTAAACTTTTCGATTGCATCGGTGTTTACAACTTCCGCGGGAAGTCTGTTTCATTCCTCGACAACTGTATACGTGAAGAAATTGCGCGTGGCATCGAGTGTGAGACGCTTGCCAACGATTTTGTATCCATTATTCCTTGCCACTCCATTTGTATCTGTAGCGAATAAAGGTTGAGTTTACGTCGTCTGTCTTTGTACGATTTATAAAGCAGCGAAGGGATAAGTTTGGTAGCTCTACGTTGAACCTTCTCTAATATAATAACGTTTATTCTCCTATTCTAATATAATAACGTTTTTGTAGGGGATGGAGACCAGAATTGGGCTGAATACTCAAGATGCGGTCATACAAATGCACTATATAACTTGAGAATACTGTTTCTGCTCATGTACGAGAACGTGCGGGATATCATGCCTAACATTTTACTACCTTTATTGACAGCATCGTTACATTGCTTGCTGCTTCTTAAGTTGTTACTAATGATGACACCTAAATCTCTCTCTTCGGTGACAAGAATCAGATTTTTTCCGGACATTGAATATCCGTGATTTGGGTTATGATGACCAATGTCTATAACTTTACCCTTGTCGACATTGAATGTAATTTGCCGATTTTCCGACCAATCAACAATTTTGTTCATGTATAATTGAATCTGCTCACACGCAAGTTTGGCTTGCACTTTTTCTCGCAGCTTAGTATCGTTTGCAAATTTGGTTTACATTTTTCCTCGTAGCTTGGTATCGTCTGTAAACTTGTACGTTGCCATCGAGATCTGTTATGAATGTTATGAAGAGAACTGGACCTAACACAGATCCTTGAGGCACGCCGCTTGTAATTTTACCCCAATTGTAGAAGCTCTGTTAACTACAACTCGGCTACCCTCTGTCCGTAAGCCGGCATTTTTTGAAGTTACTCACAAACTAAGCGTTGGTCGATCAGAGATTTGGCAATGGGTAATGAAGGATCCCAGTCCCACTCACCAGCTCCCGGCGTTGGGCAAGAAAGGGCACTAGTCCCACTCACTTGATTACGGGGTTGGGCGAGGAAGAACTCTAGTGCCACTCAATAGATCTCGGTGTTGGGCAAGGCATAACTCAAGCCCCTTTCACCAGATCCCGTTGATTGGCAAAGCATGATCCCAGTCCCACTCATCACATCCCACCGCTGGGCAAGGCTGGAAGGACCCCAGTCCCAGTCACCAAATCCCGGCATTGGGCAAGTCAAACCCCCGTTCCCACCCCCTATATCCTGGCATCGAGCAAGGCAAACCCCCTCCTACTCACCAGATCTCGCCTTTAGGCAAAGCAAGACCCTAGTCCCACTCACCAGATCTCGCCTTTAGGCAAGGCAAACCCCCAATCCCACTTACCAAATCTCGCCTTTAGGCAAGGCATGACCCCAGTCCCATTCACCAGATATGGTCTTTAGGCAAGGAAAGACCCCAGTCCCACTCACCATATCCCGCTGTTGGGCAAATCAAAACCTTAGTCCCACTCACCAGATCCCAGCGTTGGGGAAAGCTGGCCCCCAGTCCCAGGCGAAGGAGGACTGCATTTTGCGGATGTGGTTGGCGTGGCACTCGCCCTTGTATTGCGGATCGAGGCAGAGGGGGGGCACTACATAGTCCTCCGACTGAGTCTCGAACGCCTTCCGCGACCACTCGGTAGGGGACTCAAGCTGCACCTCGAGAGTCACCTCCGAACTGCCCTGTGGGATAAGGGTATTGCGAAAGAGAGAAGTAAAAAAATGTATGTATGAGCTCAAGCAACAAATTGACTCATGCGAAAATTGTGAGGGACAAGATGTGTAACTTTATGTTCTTGATCTTTTTCATGTCATCGAGACTTGCAGGGCAATCTGGAGACGACAAATCAAAACGTAGCTTTGTGAAACAAAGCATGAATGCACATCCGTAGTTAATCAAGGCATTAGGTAATGTTTGTTGAATTGCATCAACGTTTTTCGTACATCTTTAATTTTAAATATGCGTTAGGGATCTTCATTGTAATCAGTTCTGCAAATACGCGTCAAGAGACATTAGGTAATGTTAATTTGGGTATATAATAAAATTTCACATTAATGTACGACCTAAAAAATGGTTATTACATCCATTTGAAACCATGGCAGCTAATACGAAATAACAGCACGCAGCTAGGAAGGTGGGTAAATCCAGGCACAACCATTACGTAATAATTCATAAAGATGTATATTAACCACACATTGATCATTATTGTCCGGATGGTATCATTAATTGAAAACTCATCCGGACTTGAGCCTGTCATTAATAAACGACATGTATGCCAAACACTAAGTTGGATTGATAAAATAGTATTCGTGTTCGTAGAATGCTTGTCGTCTACTGAGGAATCCTTGCTAAGCAGAAAAATCACTCGTAATTTCGGATTCCACTACAATATTACGTTTAGCTTATGCTCTTAGTGTGAATTCCGAAAAGGTAGATGGGTTTAAGATGAAATTTATCAGTAAGAGCTTTTCACAAATGTGTCATATTTTCATGAGAGCAATATTGTTTTCCTTTCCAAGTTCACGCGAAGTTTCTTACTGCGTGAGCAATGCATCTGTATTCAAGTGAATTTTGTAATGGGGCCGAAGGCCCTGGGAAGATGCCTCCACCATTTATTTCCTAATGCCCCCAAAGCTAGGGAGTCCCCTGGCCCCAACACTTGCCAGAGGTTGTGGCATCCAACCCTACTACTGTCGCTTCCAACCCTATTAGTAACACTGAAAACACTAAATTGCTAACACCGATTTTTTTTAATATTTTTCACTCAGGATGAAAGTACATAACCTGATTAGCAGGAATGTGAAATAGCATGTGATCGAAAGCACAGCGTTTATTCAAAACGTAATGCTCATATATGAACTATAGTAAAACAACAGGCCATTTGATTCAACGACTTGCAGCAAACAAATACATAATGCAACACATTAATACAAGTTAATATTGCAGGGAATTAAGAAATCAGTTTATGAGTGTGGGAACACATGGATCCGGGTCTAAGCATAGAATAAGTATCAATTTATGAGTGTGGGAACAAATTAATCCGGGCCTAAACACAGGATAAGTATCCGTTTATGAGTGTGGGAACACATGTATCCGGGTCTAAACACAGGATAAGTATCAGTTTATGAAGTGTGGGAACACATGGATCCGGGTCTAAACACAGGATAAGTATCAGTTTATGAGTGTGGGAACACATGGATCCGGGTCTAAACACAGCATAAGTATCAATTTATGAGTGTGGGAACAGGGAACACATTGATCCGGGTCTAAACATAGCACAAGTATCAGTTAATGAGTGTGGGAACACATGGATCCAGGTCTAAACAAAGGATAAGTATCAGTTTATGAGTGTGGGAACACATGAATCTGGGTATAAACACATGATAAGTATCAGTTTATGAAAAGTGGCATTACATGGATCCGGGTCTGAACGCAGGATAAGTATCAGTTTATAAGTGTGGGATCACATGGATCCGGGTCTAAACTTAGCATAAGTATCAGTTTAGGAGTGTGTAAACACATGAATCCGGGTCTAAACGAAGGATAAGTATCAGTTTATGGGTATAGGAATACATGAATCCGGGTCTAAACACAGGATGAGTATCAGTTTATGAACTTGGGAACACATGTATCCGGATATAAACACAGGATAAGTATCAGTTTATAAAGTGTGGGATCACTTGGATCCGGGTCTAAACACATTATAAGTATCAGCTTATGAGTGTGGGAACAAATGGATCCGGGTCTACACATAGCAATAAGGATCAGTTTTTGAGTGTGGGAACACATGGCTTCGGGTCTAAACACAGCATAAGTATCAGTTTATGAGTGTGGGAACATATGAATCCGGGTCTAAACATAGCATAAGTACCAGTTTATGAGTGTGGGAACATATGGATCCAGGTCTAAACACGGAAGTCCAGTTTATGAGTGTGGGAACATATGGATCCGGGTGTAAATACAGGGTAAGTATCAGTTTATGAGTGTGGGAACAGATGGATCTAGGTCTGAACACAGGATAATATTTGTTTATGAGTGTGGGAACTCATGGATCCGGGTATGAACACAGGATAAGTATCAGTTTATGAATGTGGGAACACATGGATCTAGGTCTGAACACAGGATAATTTCAGGATAATTTCAGATAATTTCAGTTCAGTTTCACAAAAGGGCTAAGTTGTGTGAATGTGAGCTTGTGAGGGTGTGAGGTGCGCCTTGCCGTCGGCCACCCCCCTTTCTGGGGGATGCGGCCTAGTGTCTGTATCTGTATCTGTATGAGTGTTGGAACTTATGGAACCGGGTCTAAACACAGCATAAGTATCAGTTTATGAGTGTGGGAACACATGGATACGGGTCAAAACACAGAATAAGTATCAGTTTATGAGTGTGGGAACACATGGATCCGGGTCTAAACACAGCATAAATATCAGTTTATGAGTGTGGGAACACATGGATCCGGGTCCAAACACAGGATAAGTATCAGTTTATGAGTGTGGGAACACATGAATCCGGGTCTAAACACAGCATAAATATCAGTTTATGAGTGTGGGAACACATGGATCCGGGTCTAAACACAGAATAGGTAACAGTTTATGAGTGTGGGAACCCATGGATCCGGGTATAAACACAGGATAAGTATCAGTTTATGAAAAGGGGGAATACATGGATCCGGGTCTAAACACAGGATAAGTATCAGTTTATGAGTGAGTGAACACGTGGATCCGGGTCTAAACACAGCATAAGCATCAGTTTATGAGTGTGGGAACACATGAATCCGGGTCTAAACACAGGATAAGTATCAGTTTATGAGTGTGGGAATACGTGAATCCGGGTCTAAACACAGGATAAGTATCAGTTTATGAACGCGGGAACACATGTATCCGGATATAAACACAGGATAAGCATCAGTTTATGAAGTGTGAGATCACATGGATCAGGGTCTAAACACAGGATAAGTATCAGCATATGAGTGTGAGAACACGTGGATCTGAGTCTAAACATAGCAAAAATATCAGTTTATGAGTGTGGGAACACATGGCTCCGGGTCTAAACACAGCATAAGTATCAGGTTATGAGTGTGGGAACATATGGATCCGAGTCTAAACACAGCATAAGTACCAGTTTATGAGTGTGGGAACACATGGATCCGGGTCTAAACACAGGATAAGTATCAGTTTATGAGTGTGGGAACACATGGATCATGGTCTAAACACAGGATAAGTATCCGTTTATGAGTGTGGGAACACATGGATCTACGTCTGAAAACAGGATAATATCAGTTTATGAGCGTAGGAATACATGAATCCGGGTCTAAACACAAGATAAGTATCAGTTTATAAACGTGGGATCACATGGATCCGGGTCTAAACACAGGATAAGTATCAGTCTATGAGTGTGGGAACACATGGATCCGGGTCTAATCACAACATAAGTATCAGTTCATGAAAGGGGGGAACACATGGATCCGGGTCTAAACACAGCATAAGTATCAGTTTATGAGTTTGGGAACACATGGATCCGGGTCTAAACACAGGATAACTATGTATGCATCAATCAGGGAATGGTCAGGCGGTTAGATTGGGACACACGGTGAGGAGGGCAACTGAGTTCTTACTTTGTTGCGTCCGTGTATACACGATTTCAATCAATATTTTTAAAAGCTTCGCCCTTGATTAATGCCGTACAAAAGTCCTCGTTACGTTAAATTATATGCAGGAAAATAATTGTTTCTTCCTTAGAGGTTGCCTTGAACGAATTTTTATTCACTTCTGGATAGTGCCTTGGGGAAACTGGGAAATTCTGCGCCGAATGCTGAACATCTCGCAAGATGTGTGGGTGCAAGACGGTCTGGATAGACCACGTCCGCAGACAGCTGGAGACCACTGCCCATGACAGGTGATTTCAGGCAGCCCATCGATCACAACACAACCAGAAAATATGAAATGAATTGGGATAAAGTTACAAAAGTCTGCCGCATCTGCCAGCGTCAATGTTACCAATCGACCAAACTGACAGGGAATATAGACATAACTAGTATCACAAGTGTTTACAAGTGTATTGCAAGAGTAGGAAGACAACAACAGGCCTATTGGCCCAAACTAGGTTGCCTTTTGATAGCAAGAGGGTTAGTTCTGGAGTAGAACGTCTACGAGGCCTATTGGCCTAAACTAGGTTGCCTTTTGATAGCAAGAAGATTAGTTCTGAAGTAGAACGTCTACGAGAGCTTCGTGTGCTATTTCTGTTTTTATTTATAACAACAGGAAATGGAACGGTTTAGCTATTTATCGGCGATTTATGTAGAACTTATGGAGCCGCGACTTGAACGTTTCGATTGTATTGCTGTTTACGACCTACGCTGGAAGTTTGTTCCATTCTTCGACTACTCTATATGTGAAGAAATTGCGCGTGATGTTGAGTGAGAAACGTTTCCCAACGATTTTGTATCCCTTGTTCCTAGTCACTCCGTTTGTATCTAGAGTGAAAAGGCTCGCTCGGTCGACGTTTTCCTTACCCTTCATAATCTTCCACGTTTCTATCAGGTCGCCTCTGACTCGACGTTTCTCCAGCGAATAAAGATTGAGTTCACGAAGCCTGTCTTCATACGATTTATTCCGCAGCGAGGGGATGAGTTTGGTAGCTCTACGTTGGATCTTCTCAATTTTAATAACGTCTTTTCTAAGGAATGGAGACCAGAATTGAACAGCATACTCGAGAGGCGGTCTAACAAATGCATTAAATAACTTCAGCATACTGTGTTGGTTTTTGTACGAGATAATGCGGGATATCATACCTAGCATTTTGTTGCCCTTCTTGGCAGCACCGTTACATTGCTTGCTGCTTCTTAAGTCGTAACTAATGATGACACCTAAATCTCTCTCTTCGGTGACGGGAATGAGTTTCTTTCCAGACATTGAATATTCATGTTTAGGGTTATGAGGACCTAGGTGCATAACTTTGCATTTGTCGACATTAAATTTCATTTGCAACTTCTCTGACCAATCAACAATTTTGTTCAAGTCTAGTTGGATCTGCTGACACTCTAGTTCAGTTAGCACCTTTCCTCCGATCTTAGTATCGTCTGCAAACTTGCTAATGTTTGAGAGTACGTTGCTATCGAGATCGGAAATGAACATTATAAAGAGAACTGGCGGTAACACGGATCCTCGAGGCACGCCGCTTGTAATATTAACCCAGGGGGAGGAAGCTCTGTTAAGTACAACTCGCTGCCGTCTGTCCGTAAGCCAGCATTTTATCCAGATGTTAAGCTCGCCTCGAATACCGATGCTGTGCAGTTTACTAATTAGGCGCTTGTGGGGGACTTTATCAAAGGCCTTTTGAAAGTCAAGGTAAATGATATCGATTGGACATTTTGTGTCGTGGATTTCGATTATATTTCTGAAAAAGAGTAACAGATACGTAAGACAGTAACGGTTGTGTCTAAGGCCATGCTGGGAGCCGCCAATCAATTTGTTGGATTCTAAGAAATCTGTAATTTTATCCGTTATCAAACTTTCCATCAACTTGCCAATGACTGAGGTGAGACTAATTGGACGGTAGTTGCCGGGACACTTCTTGTCCCCTATTTTAAAAATTGGGGTAACATTGGCCTCTTTCCATTTAGAGGGGCAGGTGCCATTTGTGAGAGATTGGGTGAAAATGTTTGATAAATGTTCGGCGATTTCGGTTCTAGTCTCTTTTAGAATTCTGGGATGAATTTGGTCTGGACCTGGAGATTTGGTGACTTTCAATTTATCTATATATTTGATAACTTCGGCGGGGGAAAAGTTCACTGTGGTGAGGGCTTCAATTCG
>SDVV010036273.1:0-10966 GCA_016164225.1 Gammarus roeselii
CACACAGAGCGTGTTCCAGGCAGGCACACACAGAGCGTGTTCCAGGCAGGCACACACAGAGCGTGTTCCAGGCCGGCACACACAGAGCGTGTTCCAGGCCGGCACACACAGAGCGTGTTCCAGGCCGGCACACACAGCGTGTTCCAGGCCGGCAGACACAGAGCGTGTTCCAGGCCGGCACACACAGAGCGTGTTCCAGGCCGGCACACACAGAGCGTGTTCCAGGCCGGCACACACAGAGCGTGTTCCAGGCCGGCACACAGAGCGTGTTCCAGGCGTGTCGTGCCCGAAGGCTGAGTTGTGGCCTCGGTGATAGCGCGCTTGCGGCGCATACGTTAGTTGATAAGACGGGACCAAACAGAGAACTCAAGGAGTGGCAGGGGGAGAGGGGTCGGCAAACATGGACAGAACGACGAGGAGCAACGACGCATTGCAACGAAAAGGATGATGTGATAAGAACAAAACGGATGTGATAATGTGCGATGTTTAGTTATGTTCCATTATACCCTATAGATGAATATACATACTATGAAGTTAGTTTAATAATATTAGTTAGAATACAAGACGGTCTTATGCGTCTTCACAGTAGCTTTTAGGCGTCTAAATGCACGGATACGTTTTCATTGAAAAAAGTAAACTCAAGATTGAAATAGATCGTATAAATCAATTAAGTTTACAAGCCTATTCATTGTATAATTGCAGGTCCGTGGACGCCACAATCCATTCATCACAACAGCCAACTGCCAATACTGATGAGCCCCGTCCGGAAACAGCTGTCACCATTCCTGGTACCATCGACACTCGGCATAACTAGGGAGATAGTAACGCCACTGTCCGGCTGCGGCCTTTCCCAGAAGGGGGCAGTTGCGTAACGACTACTCCAAAGAAGAGAAACGCTGCTGAGGGAAGCGAGGCGCTGCTGAGGGAAAAGAGGCGCTGCTAAGGGAACAGAGACGCTGATGAGAGAAGAGAGACGCTGCTGAGGGATGAGGAACGTTGTTGAGGGAAGAGACACGCTGCTGAGGGAAGAGAATCGATGCTGAGGGAAGAGAGGCGCTGCTGAGGGAACAGAGACGCTGATGAGAGAAGAGAGACGCTGCTGAGGGAACAGAGACGCTGATGAGGGAACAGAGACGCTGATGAGAGAAGAGAGACGCTGCTGAGGGAAGAAGAACGCTGTTGAGGGAAGAGGAACGCTGTTGAGGGAAGAGACACGCTGCTGAGGGAAGAGACACGCTGCTGAGGGAAGAGAGACGTTGCTGAGGGAAGAAAGACGCTGTTGAAGGGAGAGAGAGGCTACCGAGGGAAGAGAGATGCTGCTGAGGGAAGAAGGACGCTGCTGAGGGAAGAAACGCTGCTGAGGGAAGAAAGACGCTGCTGAGGGAAGAGAGAGCAGCTGAGGGAAAAGAGAGGCTGCTGAGAGAAGAGAGACGCTGCTGTGGGAAGAGAGATGCTGCTGAGGGAAGAATAAATAAATAATAAAAATTAAAAAGTTTATTCATACACAGATGGTATGTTATTCCTTTTAACAATCAACTTATACATAGTAAATCTAAGATCGGTAAAATGAACAAGATAAGAACCTGTAACTGAGTAATTGGAGCTGCGTGCGAGCGGTGGGAGGCATTCCACTTTCCTAGCTGAACATACGAACAAGACTCTTGCCGAGACATGTCACGACGAGAAAGCTGTCAGGGTTAAGTTTAAATGTACACTACAAATATGCACTGTACTCCGTTGACATAAGGTGTTCCATTCTGAGATTCAGATATTTTATATAACAGTTAATTAGAGTGGGAATTGCTCATTCAGCTATACGCCCAATTCATTGGCTAGCAAAAAATGCGACGGTATGGTTTGGTCTATGTGAGACGGAGAGTCACTGACAAAACAAAAACATAGAAAACATCATCATTATAATAGGAAGACGCTGCTGAGGGAAGAAAGACGCTGCTGAAGGAAGAGACGCTGCTGAGGGAAGAGAGACGCTGCTGAGGGAAGAGAGACGCTGCTGAGGGAAGAAAGACGCTGCTGAGGGAAGAAAGACGCTGCTGAGGGAAGAAAGACGCTGCTGAGGGAAGAAAGACGCTGCTGAGGGAAGAAAGACGCTGCTGAGGAAAGAGAGACGCTGCTGAGGGAAGAGAGACACTGCTGAGGGAAAGAGACACTGCTGAGGGAAGAGAGACGCTGCTGAGAGAAGAGAGACGCTGCTGAGGGAAGAGAGACACTGCTGAGGGAGAGAGACACTGCTGAGGGAAGAGAGACGCTGCTTAGGAATACCTCAACACAACAGTACTGTGCATTCAATGTTAAAACAGCGGCAGAAATGTGGAGACTAGATCACATAAATGTTGTGATGCAATGAAGGAAAAATGTACTGCTATTTGTGCATTACCGAGAGAGGGAGATTTGATGCAATAGCTGGTAAGGGATTTAGTACACCAACAGTCACGAGCTTAGGAACTAACAAAAAGCGCGTCGGAGCAATTGAGAGGTCAAGATTCACATCTATTGTACGAAACGAAGGAGTACCTAAGCCTAGTATACGAAGCCTCTTGATACTGTTGGCAGAGCAACGGTAGCGGTCAATGCGTAGGGCATCGGGGGTGTGTAAAGATGGCTTGCAAGGATGGGGCTATGAGGTGCAAGAAGGAAGGCTGCGAGAACTTCCTACAGGCAAAATGCGGTGTCGCTTTCACCGACACCACACCGTGGTTATGGGTAACAACCTTCACGTAACGCCCTTCACAACAGCTTCACTGATGGATAAGTCAATGGATGGTGACCACTAGCTGCAGCAGAATCCTTCGGATGAAGTAACGCCCTTCACAACAGCTTCAGTGATGGATAAGTCAGTGGATGGTGACCACTAGCTGCAGCAGAAATCTTCGGATGAAGTAACGCCCTTCACAACAGCTTCAATGATGGATAAGTCAGTAGATGGTGACCACTAGCTGCAGCAGAAATCTTCGGATGAAGTAACGCCCTTCACAACAGCTTCACTGATGGATAAGTCAATGGATGGTGACCACTAGCTGCAGCAGAATCCTTCGGATGATGAGAAGGACAGTTTGCCGAATGTCAAAACCGAAGTGTGTACACAGCGAATATACGTGAATAGAGTTTACATGTGAACACCATATTATTCACGTATATGACGATGTACTTTACCATTCTATCCTTTAGTAGTCACCACTTATTCACGTGTCGGACGAAAAATTGAACGTGAAACATCATCCCGTTCATGTGTTCTGGGAAGGACACGAGCCTTTAAATGATATTGTTTAACCCTTTATACTTTGGTCTTCTCACGCACATAAATACTCAACATCACATATTGAAATAGATAGCCAGACCTGGCAAACCGCCGTCCATCAAACGAAGCTTGAATAGAATGAATGAACACATGAACAATGAAGTACCGTGTGTGGTTGTGCTATGTAATTCATGTTCAGTTGGTGGTATGCTCCATACATGAATTCCCATAACATGCGAGCTACAGCCTTGCTGTCAACCCAATGTATCAAATAGCAAGAACACAACACTTAAATATCAATATAATATTATTGATTTTAGGTATTTAGCCATCATAACCGCGAGTAGATATATAACCTAGTGACAGAGTACAATGCATTAAACACAATTAGAGAGCTATATTATTCTATACGTTATATGCTTTGCTTTGCCATCGAATGCGGCATGATAAATAAGAACCATCCCAGCTGGAGTACGACACCTCTACTACACTGGTCGCACATCGGGCACTCACACGCTCACTCGCCAAGCGCTGCCCACGCAGAGCAGGGAGAGCAGCGCCGCCATCAGATTCTAGCGTCTCTCACCGATGTTATCGTGCCCTAACAGCCTCGAGCTGAGAGACCCTTGCAGGCAGTCAGCCGGCGTAGAGCTTTCACCGTGAACACCAATCACGATTAGCGGAACAGGCGTGGGAGGCCATTGTGGGCATGCCTTCCCTCCATCACGTTAGAGGACGACTGGCCCTAGACGCAGCACTGATTGGGGGAGTACTTGACACATGCCTTCCCTCCATCACGTTCAACGGAGATTGGCACTTTACACAGTACTGGCAAAGGGGGAGTACCTGACACATGTCTTACCTCCATCACGTTAGAGGGATGTTGGCTCTAGACGCAGTACTGACTGGGAGAGTACCCGACACATGCCTTCCCTCCATCACGTTAGAGGGAGATTGGCTCTAGACGCATTACGGAAAAGGGAGAGAACCTGACACATGGCTTCTCTCCATCACGTTACAGGGAGATAGGCTCTAGACGCAGTACTGGCAAGGGGAGAAGAGTACCTGACGCCAGTAATTTTAACGAGGACTAAAGGACGATCCTGTCAAAGACTCGGCAGTTCATCCGAGTCATTGGTGTTGTTGTTGTTACTTGGCTGCGGTTTCCGCCTGCGTGGGTGGAAATCGCAACCAGCACACCGCTCGAAACCTCCGATGCCCACCAACACGTGCACGTGGGGACGTGCGCTGGTTAGGGATGACGATGAAAGATTTAGGATTTAAATTTTATTAAGGTATAATGACATGTTGACAAAATACCAGAAACATCAGAATACACAGATGATACGTACCAAGTCTTCGTCAGCGTGAGCTGTTCTGAAGACAACATTTGCTACTGATAATACAAGTCTTTATTGAAGCACTCGACGGTACAATAATTCTTACAAAGAAACAAGTTTGACAAAGCATTCTCACCAATACAATCAAATAACGCACCAAAAGAACACACAAGGAGACAAGACAAAGTAGGGATGAAATACGCGACCTAGACACATAAAATGAGTTACTGACATGCGTGCCTGGATGCCTATTCATGTCTCTCCCACACGAATATGTATACTCCCACATCAGGATTATGTCCTACCTCTCTATTATTGGAGATAATTCGTATCCCTCACTATTACATAAGGCATCCAAGAAGGGATTATTGGATTTCATAATTCGCTCCTGGAGGCTATAGGTCCTTTTTCTAACTCGTATCTCAAGACAGTCAACATCCTACACTGTGAATACAAAGCTTGCACTCGTTCTTACAGGTACACCAATCGACCTCCTGAAACTATCGTTGTACGCTACTCTCAGTTCACTGATGGTGACTCGTAAATTTACACCGCAGTGAGTTACGAGTGTACGAGTAGGTTTCAAAGAGCTGTATTTTAACATCAGTCGTGCAGACGTGGAATTTCCTGATAAGATGATTGCCAACCGCGTTCAATTTCCGAAGTTGCTCGGAGATATCAGCATTGACACACCGGTTTTTTGTTATAAAGTAACCTAAGAAGGGAAAACTTTCCACATAACCCAACTAATTACCATTCGCGACATTATTCATCAAGAACTGGAACCTTTGCATGGTGCACTGTTTTATTAGCATACAAATTTGCTAGTGTAGTAGTACCCAATATCTGGTGTTGCGGCCTCGGCCTCATATATTTAGCATAATTGGAAGACCACGTTATAGTTATAGATATCAGTATTTGCTCTGTGGGTTGGGTGCAGTGAATACATTGCATCCCGTGTCGTATAATTGTTAACGTAGACGACAGATTTTTTTCTTCTGTGTGTTCAAGTCCCGCATCCGCACAGCACACCAACAAGGTGCGCGTAAGATGACCTGGTGAGGGGCATGGATTAGTGTCAAGACCATAGATGGCCTCAATGTTTTGTAGGGAAAGAATGATGGTAATTGTTCACTTCCAACTGGAAAAAAATCAGTGTACATGTTTTGGTCGCACTAACTGCGTCCACGTCAAAACCACGGAGACGAGGGACACTACGCCACCCCCACCGTCGATGACAGGAAAGAGAGCCGGTTGAGGGATTTTCATTGTCTCCGGGCCGCCAGACGCCGCACCGAAGACAAACCCATTCGATGGAGGGAGTCCGCCCGACTTGTGTAGGCTTTCCCGTGTTTACAAGAGTAAGAAGACAACAACAGGCCTTTTAACCCAAACTTGGTTACCTTTGATAGTACGAAGATTAGTCCTGAAGTAGAACGTCTAAGATGGCATCTTGTGTCCTGATATTTTCTGTTTCAATAGATCAAGAATGAGAAAGTTTGTTGAAGGAAATAGCATTTAACGACGATACTCGAAACAACTGAAATCAGCACCTGAAAAGAAAGCCACCGCCCCACGGTGTTGATCTGATACTGTCACAGTTTCATTCCTCGTTAAACCAATGTTGACCGGCGTCATTGCTGAACATCGTTTTGCAACGAGCAGGTACCAATGCCGGGCATCTTTTTTACCGTGCTAGTGCCAATGCCAGGCACTAATTTAACCGTATGGGTGTTAATGGCGGACACCATTTTTCACGAATATACTGGCTAAAGTGCTTTAGGTGGGATCTATTTAGCGGCGATTTTGGGTAGAATTTGTCGAGTCGTGACTTAAACGTTTCGATTGCATTGCTGTTCACAACTTCCGTGGGAAGTCCGTTCCATTCTTCGACAACCCTATGCGTGACGAAATTGCCCGTGATATCGAGTGTGAAACGCTTGCCAAACCATTTTGTATCCGTTATTCCTGGTCACTCGGCTCGCATCTTAAGTGAAAAGGCTTGCTCGCTCGACGTTTTCCTTACCCTTCCAAATCTTCCTCTAGCAAATAAAGGTTGAGTTCGCGCAGTCTCTTTTCGTACGATTTATTGCACAGCGAAAGGATTAGTTTGGTAGCTCTACGTTGGACCTTCTTTTATTAAATTATGCATTTTCTGAAGCATGGCGACCAAAACTGGACCGAATACTCAAGGTGCGGTCTAACAAATGCAGTGTATCACATGCGAATATTATTTCTGCTCTTGTACGAGATTGTGCGGGATATCATGCCTAACATTGTATTACCTTTTTTGGCTGCATCGTTACATTGATTGCTGCTTTTCAAGTCGTTACTAATGATGACACCTAGATCTCTCTCTTCGGTGACAGGTATCAGTGTCTATCCGGACATTGAATATTCGTGTTTAGGGTTATGATGACCAATGTGCATAAATTTACACTTGTTGACATTGAATTTCATTCATTTGCCACTTTTCTGACCATTCAACAATTTTGTTCAAGTCTAATTGGATCTGCTCACACTCGAGTTTGGTTTGCACTTTTCCTCCTATCTTGGCATCGTCTGCAAACTTATTAATGTTCGAAAGTATGTTGCTGTCGAGATAGTTTATGGATATTATGAAGAGAACTGGACCCAACACAGATCCTTGAGGCACGCCGCTTGTAACTTTACCTCCAATTCGAAGAAGCTCCAATAAGTACGACTCGCTGCCGTCTGTCCGTGAGCTAACATTTTATCCAGTTATTGAATTCGCCTCGAATACCGATGCTGTGCAACTTACTAACCAAGCGTTTGTGAAGAACTTTGTCGAAAGCCTTTTGAAAGTCAAGGTAAATAATGTCAAATGGAGATTTTGCGTCATGAAATTCAATTATATTATTGAAAAAAGCAGCAGGTTTGTGAGACATGAACGATTGCGTCTGAAGCCATGCTAAGAGTTACCTATTAACTGACTTCATTCTAGGAATTCTTCAATTCTATCCGCGATCAAATTTTTCATCAATTTACGTATGACTGAGGTAAGATAATTGGGCGGTTACTTCCGGGACACTTCTTGTCCCTTTCTAAAAAAATTGGGGTGACGTTCGCCTCTTCCTATTGAGAGGGGCAGGTGCCATTTGTGAGAGATTGGGTGAAAATGTTTGCTAGATGTTCGACCATTTCGTTCTTAGTCTCTTTCAGTATTCTGTGGTGAGCTTGGTCTGGACCGGAAGATTTTGTAACTTTCAATTTTTCTATATATTTAATAACTTCGGGAGGGGAACAGTTCACTGTTCTAAGGGCTTCGATTTGTCTTTGCGCTTTGATATCCTCAGGATTAGGAATATCCGCATTCTCTAACGTAAATACAAAACAGAAAAATTGGTTAAGCAGGACACTCACTTCAGTGTCGTAAGATTCTAGCTCACCAACATCATTTTCAAGAGGGCCAATTACAGACCTTGATTTTATTGCTCGATATATAACTCAAAAATTGTTTCGGATTTATTTTGGCGTTGGCCGCAATTTCATTTGCGTAATTTTTCTTCTTTCGTTTCTACACCCGTCTGAAAAATCCGTCTGCTGATTTCGTATTCATTTTTTGCAGCATCGTTGTGTGGGTGCTTCTGTTTATTCGAGAGCTTTGTTTTTTTTTGCGACTGAAGGCGCTGCAATTCTTCTTTCCAGTACTTAGGCTGATAGACTGCTGTTTGCATGTTTTAGCGAGGGACATGGTCATTTTTCAATATTTTGAAGTGCACTCAAAAAATTGCTTATCGATTGATTGACATCTTGTCGGAGGGTTATATTTGCTGAAGCCATTGCCTCTCTTAAGTTATCAAAGTTAGCACTCTAAAGCTAGGGACTTTTTGGCAGTTCGTAGGCGGTAGTCATTGGTGTAGAACATCCTATAGCTTGTGAACCGGGATTTAAAGCGGAACATGGACTCAATCACGCAAGTCGTTCTTGCACAGCAGTGAACAAGTTTCCTACTATCCACCTCCATCCCTCAGTGTCCAATTCAGGGAGCGGGAGTTACGAGTAACTCGGAGGGAATGGGAGTTACGAGTAACTCGGAAGGAGTGGGAGTTACGAGTATCTCGGAGGGAATAGGAGTTACGAGTAACTCGGAAGGAGTGGGAGTTACGAGTAACTCGGAGGGAGTGGGAGTTACGAGTAATTCGGAAGGAGTGGGAGTTACGAGTAACTCGGAAGGAGTGGGAGTTACGAGTAACTCGGAGGGAGTGGGAGTTACGAGTAACTCGGAGGGAGTGCAAGTTACGAGTAACTCGGAGGGAGTGCAAGTTACGAGTAACTCGGAGGGAGTGCAAGTTACGAGTAACTCGGAGGGAGTGCAAGTTACGAGTAACTCGGAGGGAGTGGGAGTTACGAGTAACTCGGAGGGAGTGGGAGTTACGAGTAACTCGGAGAGAGTGAGAGTTACGAGTAACTCGGAGGGAGTAGGAGTAACGAGTAACTCGGAGGGAGTGGGAGTTACGAGTATCTCGGACATCCAAACACTACAGGGATACTCTTCCGATCTAATGTGATCCTGAGTGATGAGACAAGCACGTAATAACGTCTACATAGTGAATGACAATAAACTAGAGTGATCAGAGTAAAAGATATGGGACACTTACAACGTCAGTACAAAGCAGACGTGTTGGCTGTTTAGTCTACCTACACCACAGCAAAGCTCGATATATTAGGCCTTTTTTTTATGAGCCAACAATTAATTTCATTAAACAAACTACGAAACCTGCCAGAAGCTCATTTGGGACATACGTCACTGAACCGTCTGAAGCTGTAGTGCCGGTGTAGGGTTACTCTATACTGGCCCCCATCTAATTTGGCTTCCTTGTGTAGGGTGTCAGCTGAGCAGCATCTGTGCATGTGCTCATAAACCTCGTTATGTGTGAGCGTAAGGCATGCGCTCACTGCAATATGCTCGTAGCTCTGCTTAGAGTGATTATGTAGCATTTCAGTGTACAACATCAGCCAACACCCAACATAACCACCACAACCATTGGCTCGCTGCCTGCTCTACTAAATATAGGGGTCCCCCACTTTCGAAGCTTTAATGTCGACCGGTCCTTACTGAGCCTAACAGTCGGCTTAACCGCTAGCATATAAGCCGCTCTATGAATAGCAGTGCGTTATCTCTGAGGCCGTGTATGGTGTGCCATCACCGGCACAGGCATGAAGACACAGCAGGGGCTGCTGACCCGTGGCCCTCTCTGACCCGCGGCACTCCCAACTCAAACTGGCCCACGGCACCGCAGGGACTGCAGACCAGAAGCACTGACACTGACTTGTGGGATCGCAGGGTCTGCTGATTCGCGGCGCCGCAGGGGCCGCAGAACTGAGGCCCGCGCACTGACCCGCTGCCTCACGAAACTCACTGATCCGCAGCACTCACTGACACGTGACACCGCAGGGGCTGTTGACTCGCAGCAGCGCAAGTTCAGAGACTTCCACAGTCTGCTTGTTCAGTGAATCACGCCCATATGGTTCCTTATGAGAAGCCCCTAATCAGCTACATTGAGTACCTCCCCCCCCCTGTTCCCCAACTAAGGTCCTGTCACAGATCCGAGCTAGCCGAGTATCAACTTTAAGCGTATTCTAGTCAGTTATATCTATGGGTTGCCAATACTTACAATTACCACAGCTTAGGGAAAGACAAAAGAATATCAGCTATACAAAATGTAGGTTACAAATGCTTACGTCAGGACCCATCTTTAGAGAGCGAGCAGAGAGTCAGTAGATGTCTTATTTCAACACCTATGTCATCATTATCCGAAGAACATAACAAACGTGGACGATTAGTTCCTGCGCATTCCAAGTTGACGTTTTAAAGGGAAAGGATAAGTTAAAAACGCAAGGAGATTGTAGCCTTCATTGAAGATACTGAAGAAAGGTCCCTTCGATAGTCCTATTGGCGGAGGCATTGAGTAATCGCAATACTATTGAACAACGCTCTACCTTTCGTAGACTAATAATCGATTCTGCGCCCAGGCTAGCCTGTGGAAGGCAGTACTCTACAGCGAGATCTTGCGCCCAGGCTAGCCTGCGGAAGGCAGTGCCCTACAGCGACCTCTTGCGCCCAGGCTAGCCTGCGGAAGGCAGTGCCCTACAGCGACCTCTTGCGCACAGGCTAGCCTGCGGAAGGCAGTACTCTACAGCGACATCTTGCGCTCAGGCTAGCCTGCGGAAGGCAGTACTCTACAGCGACCTCTTGCGCCCAGGCTAGCCTGCGCAAGGCAGTACCCTACAGCGACCTCTTGCGCCCAGGCTAGCCTGCGCAAGGCAGTACCCTACAGCGACCTCTTGCGCCCAGGCTAGCCTGTGGAAGGCAGTACTCTACAGCGATCTCTTGCGCCCAGGCTAG